>PQWD01000649.1:196483-226062 GCA_019425675.1 Leucinodes orbonalis
CTACCGGCGTCAGTTGCTTATATAACCCAGACACCAACATTACTCTATGCCGTGCTCAACTGCGCCTTGCCGCCCGTTTTGGTCCGGCCGCGGTCTGATCCACGTGAACTTGTAAATACCATCCCAGCCGGCCACCACGCAAAAAAATAATGACCCGTCTTTAAGCACTCAATAAACGACTCTGACATTATAATTATTTGATCTACTTCCATCATATTTAATTTTAAATATGTAAACGATAGCACTGCATACAACGACTGACCCAAACAAACGACGAGTTGTTTTCGATTTTCGAATAATATAAGTACTTTATCCGACGCTCTACCGCGTGAAGGAAACCATCTGAGAAACCTACCGCACGCCCTGCAAGGATTCAAAATGTGGACGTGAACTCGTCCAACCCGCACTTCCCGGTGCGCACGCACTAATGCCTAACACTCCATAACGGGTAGCTCTGACCCTCGGTTGGCGCATCGTTTAATGAGCTGCAATGATGATGATTACAAACACTCAATATGTTTTTTCGTTACCTTAATTCTCCATAATTACTTTCCCACGTAGAACCAATGATTTCAATCCATCTATGCGTCCTGTAAATCGGAAGTTATAAACATACTCTGTCCGACTGGAGAATATGCAGCGCACTGTCCGACAACTACAAATTTCACTGAAATAGAGCTTAAAATATTTTAACTATAAACAATCAGGCAGTATCCTAATGGAAACTTAGACGATATCTTAGGTCCATTCCTTAATGAAATCGCCATTTCGAACTTGCAGCTTTTGAAAGCACCGACACGACATATTACATAGTTCATAACATGCTCTTTCACTATTCGTCCTGACATATGCGGGCGTTAAAATAATACCATAATAATATGCATACTTGATATATTTCCTTATATAATAACTATATTAACCCAACTCCTAATGCTCAGGCTCCCACACAAACGACGCTATGATGGAGACAGGACTATAAGTCTCTCCCTGCCAGTCCTTAAAACATCTTAATATTTTATAGATCATAATATCAGCAAGCATCAATTATGAGAATATCTATAATAAAACAAATACAAATACAACATTTGTACTACAGATCTTTTATTATTAATAGAACATTGTATAAGACATTAAATAGCATAGTAGATAAATGTAGCTATCTTTATACTTATTAACAAAAGAAAAAATGTCTAACATACCAACTCCATTATACATTCAACGGACTATGAAAATTTTCAATTAATTCCAGTTCTGGTTCCTTGTAAAAGTAGCTTCCCTAATCACGCTCGTCATTTTTCTCCTACTCCTGAAAAACTGTCAAACTTCTGAATCTACACGTCTTAACTCTACAGACCCTAACTTCGTCAAATTCTACATATCAGTAAATAATATGTATCTACTATGCCTTCGCCATTTCGCTACCGTCGTCAAGGTGATGTGAATATTTTGAAGAACTTAATAATAGGTTTTTCAGTTACTGTCTTTATAGTGGCTACAATCCCGTGTGAACTTTCATGACCTAAATTTTTGAAGAAAAATTTTAGTAAGTAGATTAAAGTAATAATTACGAAGACAATAGGTAACTCCACTGAGTAAAAAAACTATTTCCATTTATTAGTTTTTTAAATAAATAATAATATATTTTGATATCATAAACAATATAAGTAGGAAGATAATTAAACTCGTACCTCAGCAAGCATACGATTCTGTGACCTAAGAACAGAAGCATTGTTGGGAGGGGTTGCCGTAAGAGCCATAGCGGGCAGTGCCAAATTCATGTGCAAGGATAGCTGCCCGTGATGCCACCCTGCAGCCAGCGCCCCTAATTGTCGGTTCAGCTCCAATATTCTCGCTCTGAGTAGCTCTAACCGCTCCTGGTGTGCTTCACTAAATGGTTCCTGTAAAAATCAGAAGATCAAAAATTATTTAGTGGCGTAAGATATCGTACGTGTCGCTACGGCGACCTTCATGAAAAGTTTGAGCATTGGTTTTTTTTATTATTTTATTTAATACATAAAAGATAACAAAAAACAGACCACTTAACCATAAATGGCTACCTTTGCCTGAAGCCAACGATCCGATTATGGAAGTGGTTGTTACACGCTTTAGCTTTAAATGCAGTTTCTTCCACTAAAACATGCGGGATAAACAGATAGTATCCAAAACATTTCATGTAAAATGTTGCCAAGCAAGACGTAAGTTTGCCCTGTGTAGAAGATATTAGATCTCATGTAAACCAAGCTTCTGAATCTACGCGACCTAACTCTACTCAAACCTGTTATCAGTAAAATAGTACGGCTTCGCCGTATTGCTACCGTCGTGAGGTGATGCGCATATTTAGTTTCTGATATGAAGTAAGTAACGGGAACAAAGTTAAAAAATAATAATTAATAAATATCTTCTGACATTCACACCGCGCCATATAACCCCAAATTAATCGAGATACTACCCTCCGGCCCGATGGACCGACGACTTGCGAAAGGTCGCTGGTGGAGGCTGGATGAGAAAAGCGGAGGACCGGGACATCTGGCGCAAAATGGGGTAGGCCTATGTCCAGCAGTGGACTGCAATAGGTTGAATAGAAGCGAGAAACTAAACAACTGATAAACATACTTATATCATTTATTTTGTAAATGCGTACACATATTATACAAAGAAAGTTAGTTATAAGTTTATGAAAATATTTTTTTGCTTGTATACTAAAATTAGATAACCTATATACCACATTTCAGCTTTATAAACTTCAAGAGTAGACAATAATTTTAATACTTATACATATATATGTACCACTGTGTGTGTATATATATATACACACAGTGGTGGTCATATAATTAAAAACGCTCATATAAATGGATGATTTTATCAAATTACGACGCAAACCTATTTTTTTTTATTTTCTCTTGGCATCACTTATAGATGTATACACTAAAGGTAACTTTATACTTAGTGTATAAATCTATGGTATCACTTAACATTGTCATAATGTCAATCTTTTCATTGATGCTCTAGATAAGCTAAAAATAAATAGACAAACGTTTTAAACTACTCGTACTTCCAAACATAGTTGGCCCCTTAACTGGCTGATCATATAATTAAGAAAGCTAATAGTTTATAACCTTATTAAAGTTAGACTGTATTGTACACAGTCTAGGAGTAACTAGACTCCGAGTACAAAGTCGATTTGCGACTATTTGCATTATTTTGGCTCCAATCAGTGCTTTTAAAATTAAAAGCGATTGCTTCTTATGAAAAAATACTGGGAACGCGGTAAGTAATAGCAGGGCCGGATCTAGGGGGGGGGCAGACGGGGGCACGTGCCCCGGGCGGCACGGTCAGGGGGCGGCAAACCGACTAATGGACCACTCATCATTTACCTTACTTGCCCGCGGAATAAATAATAGTACAAGTGCATGGCCATAGAAATACGACTGATAACCGGAGCCCGGAGTAAGGCATGTTACTGAACCATTACATTTTTTTGCATAGTTCTAAATAGGCGCCCGCAGATCACGGTCAGCAGGCGGGTGCAGCTGCGATCTGAGGAATGACGCTGTATACGAAAACTCTCTCGTCGATCTCTATACAGGGCAGCAGTGTATTATTTCAAAGTTACGTAGTTATTTCTCTATGTTAATTGTGCCAACTTAGCTGCTTTAAAGCTATATCATTTTCATGATGGACAGCTACAATTGAAAAAAAATAAAAATAAACAATTAAGCTCCTTTTACTTGCATCAAGCGACCACGTTTTTTTAAGAAAATATACAAAATAAATTGGAAATAAAACGCCTTTTTCATCCAGTGTGACTTCGAAAAAGCTGAGGCGAGTAGTCTTATTTCATTATAGAACTTAATTGATTAATATCAATACCAATAATTGATAAATTGTAACTTTTTAATGACATTGCTTTTTTGCCGAGGTTAGGATGGTTATGAAACAGCTTAAGCGTTATTAGACCCCCGCTACGACGGATATACCGCAGAGCTTTTGAAAGTAGGGGGCACGCCAGTGCTTAAGACCCTTCAGAAGCTTTTTAATTCCGGAATCGGTGATGGTGCGACACCAAAGGTGAGGAGCAATGGCGTGGTGGTGTTCTTCTTCAAGAAAGGTGATTAAACCTTTTCCCTCTCTATTCAACCTATCGCAGTCCACTGTTGGACATTGGTCTCATTTTGCGCCAGATATTCCGGTCCTCCGTTTTTCCCATCCAGACTCCACCAGCGACTTTTCGCAAGTTGTCGGTCCATCGGGCCGGAGGGCGTCCTACGTTACGCTTGCCAAGACGCGGTCTCCGCTCCAGAACTCGTCTGCTCGTATGCCTATGCCGGTAATTTTAGTTCTTTTGCGGATAACATCATTTCTGATTTTATGTATAAGAGTCTCCCAACATAGCACGCTCCATCGCTCGTTGAGTAACTTTGAATTTCTGAACCAATCCGCAGTCAGTGTCCATGTCTCATCTGCGTATGTTGGTATGGGTAGGACGTATTTCTCAAAGACTTTTGTCCTTAAGCGTTGCGGAATCGTCGACGTGAAGATTTGATGTAACTTGCCTGATGCCGCCCAGCCCAAATGAATCCTCCTACTAGCTTCCCTTCCGAAATTGTGCCGGTCAAGTTTTAGCCCAAGTAAACTTATTCTTGGACAATCTGGAGAAGGACGCCACCGACGCTTATCAGAAACGCTACCGGTCTATAATTCTTCAAGAGAGCTTTATCACCCTTCTTAATGAACGCTTGTGGACCACGCTTCCAGTGTAGTTCCCAGGTAGATGACGGCATTAAAAGAGCTCACCTAATGTCCTAAGGATGGGTTGTCCACCGGTGTTTAGGAGTTCTGTCGTAATACCGTCATCCCACGGGGCCCTTTCATTTCTCAGTTGCTTCAGTGCTGCACTAATTTCGCTAACGTCAACATCCGGCATATCCTACGTACAATGGTGCCTTAGTAGGGCACGTAGATCTTCGCTGTCTTCGGTCTGTACTGATGAGCGCTCGACAAATCCATAGAATTTCTCAACCTCTTCCAGGATCTGTTGGCGTAATGTGAGTAGTTGGCCATCTGCTATATTAAGCTTCAGCAGAATGCTCCTGCCAAGTGGTTTTTGGAAAACTTTGGCCCCCTGTTCTCCTTAATAAGGTCCTTAATTAACCTTGTATTGAAATAGTAGAATTCTCTGCGAACGAGTTTTCGTATCCGCTTGGAGGGAGCCTAATATTCCGGGTATGATAAGTTAAAGTCAAAATTCATTTATTTAAATTAGGCTTACAAAAAGCACTTATGAACGACAAAAATATACAAAAATTACATTACAAAAAAACAAATTTATTTCTTTGAACTGTTCTTTAAGAGAGTCACGTGGTCTAAGGTTGTAGATAAAAGCTCTTTTTGTAGCACAAATATTGTATCAATGTCGGCAGCCGTACCCCACAGCGGTAGACCATACGACATTGCATTATAAAAATTACTAAAATAAACTAATCTTGCCGTTTTTACATCTGTTACGAGTTATCTTAGATATTAAAAGCTTATTGAAGAATTAACGACCCATTACGATATTGTGCCACATCTTCAAGTTATTCTCCATAGTCATTATGATCCGTCTCGCGCATATGTTTGACGATTTCCAGCCCTCCGAACAAGCCGGGTTCCTCAAAGGCTTCAGCACCATAGACTACATATTACATACGCTGTGGCAGGTTATACAGAAGAGCGGAGAGTATAACTGACCATTATGTTTGGCGTTTGTAGACTATGAGAAAGCCTTCGATTCGATCGAGACTTGGGCTGTGTTTCATTCCCTCCAACGGTGCCTGACTTGACTACTGCTATATCGAATTGTTGATATGTTTGTACGAGAGCGCTACTATGTCAGGCCGAGTACATGAAGAGCTTACCATTGGCTTATCATTGGCACCGAGGAGTAATACAAGGAGATGTAATATCTCTGAAACTGATCACAGCTGCGTAAAGAGTTGCAGCTTTGTCCAAATGTCAATCAATTTGAGGACCTATTATATAAATTAGTGAAATAATATAGGATGATAAAGGTAAAAATAAATAAAAGTGGGCGGGGGCGGCATTTCTAAATTTTTGCCCCACCCAAAAAAAATTGAAGATCCGGCGCTGAGTAATAGTAAAACTTCGCCGGAAGAATTAGTCTTATAAAAAGATAGCCAACCGTCTGCGAAGTGTCAAAAAAATTGTCAACTGCGATACGGACTCGCACGCGGAGGGTTCCGCAGCAGCAAGTAACATAAAATAAATATTTTTATTTCCTTAGGCATCTACTACAGCTTCATTAGGTATGAGAAATAAGTGGTTCACCGTTTATGAAGAACAAAAAAGGACTACAGACCAGATATTATTAAAACTAAATTTCGTTGTTTGATTTTATGGTAATGTTCTTCGTACATCATATATTTTTTAATTTTATCAACCCCATAGTTTTTTTTGTTTTTTTTACACAAATCTCTCACTCAAAATATTCTATTTATAAAAAAAAATTATATATTTTTTAAATCTTACACATTGATTACACACACGTGCCGATATGAAAAAAATGTATCAGTTCAATGTATGAGGAACCCTAAAATTATTTTTTCTAGTTTCCTGTTGAAATCTTACTCGTATAGCAGTACACAGAACACATAATCATACTTACAGAGTTTGAATAGAGTGTGACATACGGACGGACAAACAGAAAGACTTGACGAATCTATAAGGAATCCGTTTCCGTTTTGCCTTTTGGCCAATGAACCCTAAAATGGACTTTTTTACGAAACGAAAATGAGTAGAGTATGTGTTGATGGAAAATAGTATATAAGCACCGTCTCCCGCATACAGAATTCGACTCTAAGTACCTACACGTAATTACATTGTTGAAGTTGAAGCATGGTGATGGAATGTTAATTTTTGGGGGTGCTTTTCGGGACATGATGTTGGATCTGTACCTATAGTTGAAAGCAAATAGCATGGATCAGTCCCAATACGAAATTTACTAGAAGAAACAATGTTTATCTTATGCTGAAGACATTGTATCTATGTTTTTGGACATTCCAGCATCGTATTGATCCATACTTCCATAAGGAATATCTTACAGCGCAATCAGTTTCTGTCTTCGACTCCCTAGCTAGCAGCCCAGATCTAAGCGTATTGGGAATCTATGGTTCCAAGTTATTAAAATGGTTTCAAATAGGTAGGTACAGTGTGGAAATTTGAAAAAATCGGTAGGATGTTTTTATTAGAAGAAATAAATTTCAAAAATTAATAGAGTAAATGCCTTAAAATATAAGTAAGTAAGTATAATTAAAGAGTCGTGGAGCATGCCACGAGCATTAATTATTAGTGTACTAAATCGGAATTTAAATTGACCGCGCTCAATGTTATTATGATATATTAATTGTAAATAGTATAAGAAGAATTTTCGAGCAGTTAAATAAATCGTTCTTAATCATTTATCCAGCTTCATTACTACTTAAATGTGTTGCTTTGTCAGTATCAATAAAATTATTTAAAAAAAGGGGCAGCTTCTTTTGTAATTCCTACGACACGTTGCTTTATTAATGTGGTTGTTTTACAATATAACTAGTTATTTATCAGAAGGTATTATCTCTGTGTATAACACGATTAGAATAAAAAAAACTAAATCATTCTTAATTATATGACTACCACTATATATACTACATATAAGTATTGTCTGCACTGCTCTGCGCCCGTCACCCGAAACAACAGATGTTAGATCTCTTATACCCGGTAATTATACTAGCCAAGTACAGGGCCCTTATCCCGAAACACAGAAGTGCAAAACACTCCTATTTTACGGGACGATATCTGGTACTGCAATGGTGCCTACCTAGACGACTCAGCACGAAGTCTACCACCTAGACTCTCATTTTGATTGACAAAGCTTCCAGTACTGTAACTGTTTCAAACATTCTTTGCAAGTATTGGATTTTTTTATTTTGGCGTGTTCCTGCGGCTGAATTCCACTTATGTACGCCAAGGCAGAATTCCAGATTACACCCTATCCACCATAGTTCGATTTAGTTCGTTATTTTCTGCCACGTATGATTAATTTATGAAATCATTTATCATCGGAAACATTTGCGAAACGATATGACCAGGCGTCCTTTAAAAAGAGAGCTTATTCTTATACGCAAACAGTTCTTACAACACTTATTAGTTAACAATTTTATTTCCTGCACTGTTATATTTTGTAGTTCTATACTCGTTATGTGTATGTTCTTACATTAATTTGATTCTATTGTTTAAGATACTATTGTTTTTCAAGAACAATGTTTTCAAAGCGTAATTGTAGGCACCTACTTGAAATAAGGTACGTATTGGTTTTTCAAAGTAAAACACAGGCAAGTACTTGGAGAAGGTTGCATAGATACAGTTGGAAACTCGGGTGCGGCTCGCCTGGGGCGGTATTGAAGGGTAAACTAATAAATTATATTACTATTGTAATAGTTGGAAGTAAGAGGTCTGAGGTTTCTTATTTACTTGAATTTTTATCCCACGCAAAAACCTGGTCAAATCTACTTAAAATTTACGCATAAATCTGAGATATATAATCAAAATGGATTACCACATACGCGCCCATTCGACCTGCGTAACGCATTTTCTCTTGCACTTCAGTCAGTTGTTTTAAATACCACTCCCGCGCTTCCTCCACAGCGTTGAGACCTTGCAACAATACATCTTTTTCTTGTTCGATTTGTTTCATGCGTTTCAAAAGATTGTAGTCCACCCCGTTGTGTAAAGTATGCCGACGAGGTTCCCTTCGTCGGGGAACACGCCTCACATGTGGTTGTGCTTCATTTGCCGACCGCCCGTCTCCAAGACCGCGACTCTGATCCTCCACTGCTCTAGACATTTCCTCAAACTCTAATTTCCTGTCACAAATTTCATTGTCAAAGGTAATTTCTTCCTCTGACTTATAGCTGGACCTAGACATTCCTTTACGTTCGCCTTTTTCTAGTCTAGGTGGTTTAGGTGGGCCATACACTCCCGTATGTGGTTCATGTTTAACAATCGATGAACTCGCATGTTGACGCAGTTCTTGGATAGGTTGATCTTTCATCGCTATAAGTTGGGGCATACTAATTGTTCTATGTTGCGTTGTAGTCTCCGAATTCTGAAGAACATTCCAATTGTTATCGAGAGTTTGCGGCTCATTTATATCCAATAAAGGAGCAGAAGGAGGGCGATGAACGGAATTACTTATTTGACTGTGCAATCCTGTATTTTTTACATCACTGCTGAGTCTCTCTACTTTATTTGTGGTTTGTTCAACTTGATTACGAAGTAGGCATATTTTAAGGCCAGTACAAAATCGATCAAAACTTAATAAACCATCTGGAGACGCTACTTTTTGCAAGCTTTCTATTACACCTCGCGGTAATCCTTTTGTGCGGTCATCGCGCCAACGGTTTTCAATATCCGTGAGCTTCACGTATCCACTATGTTTATCATCCATGATATCAAATAGGGTTCTCATTGCCGATACGAATTGTTTTGGCAGTGATTCCATATTATTGACAGAAGCTTGTTTCATATTCAAACTAATTTTATTTTCATTATTTTGGACATTATTATACTTATAGTACATTCTTTTTATACATATTACTTATTATAACATCTCTATTTATTATTTTACATCATTGTGCATCATGAAATTACTGATCGATCACTTCGTAGACTAATATTTGAATAAACCACAAAGTAAATAGCACAGTATTCTTTAACAGCAAAAAACTTAAAAACTATGATTTTATTACACTTAAATAACACTGCATCCAATCCAATCACTAGTTATGAACAAACTCAATCACACACGTATCAACGACTTTAAAACAGCTTTTCAGCTTCGATTGACACAATAAGCTTGCGCCTCAACCGTTGTGTCGCAGTATGGTAGTACCATATGAGGACAAAATCTGACCGTTGTTAAACGGTATATGGAGGTGGGCGAGCTAACCGGCTAGTGGGAGGGAATTTGCAAGAGATTATAGCCCGTGTGTGCGAGCGGGAGGACCGGTCAAACAACAATTCGGGTTTCGGACATGTAGGTAGCTAGAGCCTCGAGCGCGCGGCCGCGTGCCTCAACACACACACTGTAACTTCGAAATCTATCATGATTTGCAAAACATTGCTTTTCTAAAGCTGATGTATTTATTACTTTATCTTAGTGGATGATTGGGGATTGCGGATCTTCAATGTCTTTTCAATAACATAAAACTTTATAAATGTACCTAAATAGTAAGCTAGTATATGTAGTGGTATTATTGTAATAAATATTGTTGTCATTTGCCTGCCTGCAATACCATGAAATGTTTATAATTTTTGCACTATATGGTAGAGCTTGTTTTTCCATTTTCAGTTGGATATTTATAACAGTCGGGTTGTTTGTTCATTTGTAGACAGGGCTTGACCAATCGCTTTTACTTGGTATCCCTTTTTCTAGCATAATATGGTTAATTTGTTCTTTAATTTCAAATTTATGACTATGAGGTTATCTAAAGAGTTTAAAAAAAATAGGAGTTGTGCCTGGCTGGCTAAGTGTTATTGCATGATAACCTATAAATATCTGTTATGGAAAAAGATGGGGGCGACCTATGTCCAGCAGTGGACTGCGATAGGTTGAAGAGAGTGAGATATCTGTTGTAGTCAATTTATCTACTATTAAAAAAATATATCTCTAATGAAAATAATATATGTTCTCGAAATCATCTTTATAGGCACTTAACACCTTCCCAGTATAACACAAAGCCGGTGGGCAACCCGTTATTAAGAAAGAAAGAAAGAAAACACTTTTATTTGGAACACAAATCTTAAACATAATACAAACATATACAAAAAGAAATATATGAAAAACAAATAATAATCTTATGATATGTTGGCATATTAACATTATTATGAACCAAATTGGTTGCCACTCAGCTTTATTGTCATAGCTTAGGGTAGCTATGACGCTGGTCTTCTGTGGGAACCATAATGTGAAAAAAGGACACCGGGCCTAATTTGCATCAACAATTTCGACACTAATTACCTCTCCTACATAATAACATATAAATCCGATACATATCTTTATTATCTAATATGTCTTTTAATGAATGAATGAATGAAAAAGATGAATGTGAGCAATTTGATAAGATGGTTTGTGGGGTTAAATATATGTGTTTAAACTAAGTATATAATTGACAAATATAAATATATAAATATCACAATACGACTAACAAGATAACTGTTCATTAATAAGAAAACTCTTGAGATGGGATTTAAAAGTAGCAGCAGTTAGTTTTATTAGGGCATTTGTTGAGCTCTCCAATGCTGTCATCCACCAGGGAACCACAATGTGGTCCAGAAACGTTGACATCTTATCCTTCAAGAAGAGTGTTAAAACCCTTTTGAATAATGAAGTACTTGCAATAATTCTTCGGAACAACTTGTTTTCCAATTGTGATGAAAGACGAACTCTCTCCATTAAACTTGACGAATTCTTACCACCGGATCAAGCTGGGTTTTGAAAAGGCTGTGAACTACAATTATAAAGTGTTGGCGGTAGCATTTGCGAACTACAAGAAAGCCTTCAAAACCATCGAAACCGGGGCTGTCCTGGAGGCTCTACAGCGATGGGATATCGACTGGCGATGTATCGAGGTGTTGAAATGTATCTCCAAGCGACGATCACCGTTTAGATTTACGACCAGCAGATAAGACCCGTCTATTTGCGTCGCTGTGTGAGACAAGGGGATGTTATATCCTCGAAACTGTTCACGAACGCATTAGGTTTAGTAACGCATTGAAAATTAGAGAAGAGAGTTGGAAATTTCTACTGATTTTTACCATTAAACGCTTCGATCTTACATGATGATCATAGATTTAACGTGACAAAATCAATTTTAGAATTTGAAGCAAACGTAGAAATAATTAAGAATAGTTAAAATTGATATTATTGGTTAATATGCAACCTCATTTCTTAGAAGTCATGTCAAATGTAAAAAGAATATTATTAATTGATTGTGTTTTGTTCTCTTCTCTTTCACTATTGTAAATGGCAGACGTGTTTTCTTCTTTTAATATATTATTTTATTTACCAAGAGTTGTTTCGCTGCATAAGTCGAGTATTCTTATCTCCACATATTTTCTATTATAATTCATGTGAGTGTAAGAAATCATAGAACAATGTGTAACAATTAGTACAACTTATTAAATAAAAAATACATAAATATTTTTTTTTTCAATTGGATGTGAAATGTAGTGTAATAGTTAATTATATTTAATCGAATTTTATAACAATAACTAGTCTTGATCCAAATGTCGTTTAATTACTTGAACTCCTAATACCCGCCCTACAATCACATTTAGCGCATAGCATACAAGGTACGCTACCTTAGCTGACACACTTTCGATCTGCACCACGTTGTTTATGAGAGTCTTATGGACAAGAAACCCGACACCACCCTGGGACATCTGGTCGCCCTCGCGGTAAAAAAACAAGTTGCCGGATTGCAGTATCGTACTTCTTCTGACTTTCCTCACTCTTCGGACTTCAGACAAACCCATTATGTCCCAATGCAACCTGCCTAAATCCGTTTCCAGCTCTAATAGTTTTTCGTATGTCCTAAGTGTGCGCGTGTTATATGTTGCCAGTTTTAACTGCAGACCATAGTGTTATATACTCTTTGCTACCGACGTTGTTTCTATTGGAAGCTGGTTCTCTGCCGGAGATTCTTAGTTATCGTGGCCGCTACCGTAGCCCGTAAAAGCGAGGTCGCCGGGGACTAGGGCCAATGCATATTTGTGCCCATCACATAACACACGTGGGTCTAATGACAAAACTTTTTTTTGTTCATTTCATTATATATCGAGATCCACAAAACTTTATTTTCAAGTTTCTTGTGAAAACCTTAATCGATGGGCTTCCTACGTTAGGCTCGACACAGTCTCCACTCCAGAACTCGACACACAGTGGGCTGGTAATTCTCATATATTAATAAGTGTGTGCGTGTTCGCGCATAACTAAATTATTTGTGTACGTATTTTAAGATTTTTTGTTGGAAAAGAAATCCACCACCATAATTACTCATAAAATAAAAATATTTATTTAGATTAAGCACATTTCTTTAAATTTTCAAGCAAGTTTAAACAACCACAAACACAGACATCTGAATATTGTATTGGGAAATCTGTGACTACAAAGAATTAAGTAGGTACTACTACTAAACTTACTAGGTACTATTAGACTCAATACTGAGTCGTCTAGGTAGGTACTACCGCAGTGCCAGATATCGTCCCGTGAAATAAGAGTGCTATGCACTTTCGTGTTTCGGTATGAGGGCACTGTAACTAGTGAAATTACCGGCTATAAAAGACCTAACATCTGCCGTCTCGGGTGACAGGCGCAGCACGGCATGGATGAAGAATCATAACTGTTTATCAGTTGTTGGTCTCCTTCAATGCTGCTCGCTCATGGTCAGGCATATCACTGACCATCAGGTGAGCGTCCTAACCTGAAAAAGTACACCTAAGTAGTACAACCTACCTATAAAGTAGTAATAATAATGAAAAAAAAAACATTGTTATACTTATTACATAAGTTTATTATATTATGTAGATTTCTTTTCAAGGTCCAGAATGGCAGCGAAGGTCGTAAGTCCTATTAAAATAAAGTTGATTACGCGCGCGCATTGTGAAGATACGTATAGAGTAAGTAGCTATATTACGTACAAGTCGGTACTATAGTTAGGTAAATATTCTAAATGGCACGATCGTTGCATTCCTGCGTTGCCTTGTGATATGAACGAGTCTATGGCGTATAATAAGTCCGACGAACTATATTTATATTCTTTAAGAAAACTCGGTGACAGTTTGACGGATTCCTAAAGTAATCAAAACATAAATATTATATTTTAGTTAAAGCGTAGTGCAGTTTAGTGTGACCATCTATAGAAACAAATAAATATTACAAAGATTTTGAAAAAAATGTGGCCTGTACTACAAATGCCCTCTGATTGATTCGGACGACAATCAATATAAATTGACGTTGTTGACATTAACTTGACGTATTGCATGACATTTGATAAGGCAAACTTTGTAATGTGATTTGGAAAGTTTTATAGTTAATATTTTCTTTTCATTATCTTTAATAAATTTATGATGAGTGATCAAGGTACGCAAAATAAGGTGCCAGAAACAAACGATTCGAACGGTACTGTGAATCAAGACAAATCAAGAAAAGATTGGGTTCAATTCGATGAGGAAACAGGACATACAAGTATTCCTTTGGGCGAGTCACAAATATCGAATAATGATGCTTCCAATAATGTGGCGGCTTCATCAGTTGTGTCTCCTACCGAACGACCAGCTGTTTTAAAAACAGAGTCAGTCCACGTGAATTTAGAACGTTCAGAAAGGGAATCAGTAAACCAGAGTACTTTTTCGAATAATGTAGAATTCGTTGATATTCGACATGGATTCTGTAAGTGTTATATAGGTTTTTTTTCACTGTTAAACAGTGGATTTTTCCTACCACTAACTTTGACAAGTTTCATATTGTACAATATTATTTTCAGCTAATGGAGATTTAATAGTTACCCTGTTACCAATTAATACACGATGGCCATGGATTACAGCAGCACATTTTCGCCCTGAACTGGTACCTGAAGAATTAATGGCCCAAGGACTTACTGTAAGTTAAAAAATAAATAAAAATCCCAATAAAACATTTCATGTTAAATGTTGCCGAGATGACCACATAAGGTTTGGTCTGTAAAATATATCAGATCTCATGTAGTGCCAAGCTTCTGAATCTACACAACCTATCCCTACCAATCCTAACTTCAACAAATTATACATATCACAATAAGTGTATGGCTTTGCCATTGCACTACCATCATGTAAGTGATACAAATATTTAGTTTCTGATCTAAAATAAGTAACAAAACAACTAAGCCATATATCTTCTCGGTAGATAACAACCTCCCGAACCGGTGGTAGATTCATTAAAAATAACTTCTTGACGATTCAAAAGTGTCATGTAATGATTTATTTGAATAAAACATTTTGAGTTTGAGTTTATATATTTACTCATATTTAGCAGGGTTGGTAGAGTTAGGTCATGTAGATTCAGAATATTGCCTCTACATAAGATCTGATATATGTTTTACAGCGCAAACCTTATTTGGTTGTTTTGGCAACATTTTACATGAAATGTTTTTGGTGAGATTTCTGTTTTTTGTTAGTTTCTAGGCAGTCTTTTTAGGGTTAGTTTTTCATAATCACTTATTTATAGGTTTTTAAGTTTTGTGTACAGTCCCGCGTTCAGTTCTTGTCCTAATTCATTAAATTGGTGAGTTTCATATCCAATCTCTTTTAGGGGAGGGTGAAAATCATAAGCATATGTATGTAGCATGAATCTATAGTCAATGTGTGTGCTATGTTCGAGCAGATAAGTTAATTAAATTTTTTGTTGGCTGTATACTAAACTAATATGACATACCAATTTGAGCTTTCTAGCACTTCAGGAAGTAGCTAAACATTTTGATGATTATCAGTGTGTTAGTGACAAAGTTGGCGTATTTTAGATATCAATAAGAGCTATTCAATTGAGTCTTTGTATGTTTAATTAGTTTATTATTGTCATCATATATGAAAATATGAACTATTTGGTACATCCAAAACCAATTTTATGAGAGTTCAAAAATCGAAAAAATACTTTGAGTAAAGGCACTACCTACCTTTGCCATGCGCCTCGTTTGTATCGCCTTGGCAGTGATATATACTTAAATTAGTATGACTTATTTTACTTTATTGTATGAAATTATGTTTCTTTTTCAGCTCACTGTTGAAGAGTATGTTCATGCAATGGAATTATTGATTAATGATGCTCGATTTACTCTTTACAACATTTGTTACAAAAGAGTACTTGTCTGCTGGATAAGCCTTGCTTTCCTTGTTCTCCTAGCTCTTTTGTTCTCAGGACTGACTGGTCTTACATTATTCTCACTTGGGGTTTTGTGGTTAATTTTAAATGCAGCTGCTATATTTTTATGTATGTGGATTAAACTAAAACTTTCGAAGGGTCTCGAGCAGTGCTTGGCAAGTGTAAATAAATTGTTCAATAAGCACAAACTAGTTCTAACTCTAGATGATAGGGGTAAAATATCATGTCATAAAGTTAACCTTTGTTTTATGTACTTTGATTCTGGTCCTTGCATTGCCCATATACAACAGTTTATTGATAGTGAAGAAGGTAAAACAATTATGCAAGGCTGGGAACAAAGGCTCGATGTTTCTGCAAATGACATTGTCATCCAGGGAAGTCAGTCAACAAGATTATCTAGGAAACAGGTGAGCTATATTTAATTGTATTTTTAAACCCCAGGGTTTTAACCGAAAATATATACTAATCAAAATTGTTTTTTTTAAATTATTTATTTAATAAATAAAGCTGAAATTAACATGAGCAATATGTTCAGTAAATAATCAGACTTTCTGGAATCACTTTTATATTTATGAACTGTGATGTATGAACTCAAAATTATTGTTTTGTTTGTTTACTTCTATGGTATGTACAGGTAATGCTAGAAGATAGAGTAAAGATTAACCTAAGATTACATAGATTAAATAATATTAAAAAGCTTGGAGTCTTTGTAGATAACTGCCAAAAGCCTAGGTTTCCTTTACTCTAACTTCTAGTATTACATGTGACATAATTATATAATATTGATGGCCTCAAATACTTCAAAGTGAAGCAAAATACATTTAATAATGTGGGTGCATTTACCAATGCCACATGAAACAAGACCCATATGTTATATGCCATATCCTTAACATTCTTATGCTAATTGTTGGACTAACATTTTCATTTTTTCCTGGTAAAATAAGGAAACTTTTAACATTTACTTACAATCCTGGTATAATAACGAAAGCTTTAACATTTACTTATCGTCCTGGTATAGTACTAAAATGTTTAACATTTACTTATCATCCTGGCATAACAAAGAAAATGATGTATATGACAAACATAAAATATTAACAATTTGTCTTCTCATATATTTGCTAAAATTAAATAACAAAGAATATAGACATAACCATTTTTTGGTTTAGAGCATGTTAACAGCAATTTCACATTAATAGAGCTAGATTTACCTCATCGTATTTTATCTAGGCGCATCCTTGGGTCCCTCTGCATATAGGACCAATAGACAGTATGTCCTTATGTGATAGTATCATTTAGAAGCAAAATTAAAGTGTGGGTTTGGTATCAGTCTTTAATATCTTAATAAATGAACTTATTGAAATGGTTAAAGTCCATTTCCATTTACATGTTAGACATGCTGTCTGGATCGGTGTTACTTTTGTATTGAGATGTTAATGAACGTAATAGGTATTATGTATCTAATATTACTCTGTTTTATACTTTTCTTCTACACTATTTTCTGTTCTACTCTTTAGACTTCTTTATTTAGTTCTAATTATTTAAGTTATCAGACATGATCTCATGCCTTATGTCCCACACGCATAACTTATCAAATATGTATAATTTATCTAATAGTAGCGACCCGCCCCTGCTTCGCACGGGTCCAATGGTGATATTCGTAATAAGCACGCTCCCGCCTCTCCGGTCAGTCGGTACCGCCGCAAACGATACGTACCGCAGTTTTTAAATCTGTAATAATCTTCGCCAGTATTAATTTATATCTAATGCTGTACAGGGCAATATAGATCTATCTACATTAAATCAAAAAAATATTTAAAGTATTAAATTAGAAAAAGGATCAATGCTGTATTTAAAATCGCTTCGAAAATTAGCCATTATTTGTCGTAAAAAATAAATGACAAAATAAATCTAAATGTTATTAATTATTATCCATAAGAGATAAACATAAACTATCGTGGAGTTTTCTGTTGACCTTTTTAATGTATACAATACTCAGTACCTACATTATTTTGATAAATCTTGAAGGGTTCAGTCTGCGTTTGCGAAGAAATGAAATTATTTACGACATCACATTAAAAACCTCAAAAATAACAGTATTTCTCCAATATTTAATGGGTGTATTATACATATAAACATATAAACGCATCAAAATCCTTTAATTATTTAGATTAAAGCGTTAAACGCACATAGGACAGTGATTAGAGACATAGGACAAAAAAGCGAATTTGTTTTATACTATGTAGTAATGGCAATTTATTAGATGGCTTATTTGCCTGAGTTATTTTAAAACCAATATATTATTCCTATATACATATAGGCATTATGACAGTTATCCCAAATCATTGTGTGAACTCGTGTTTTTGTTTCATTAACCTATTTATATCTACATAAGCTTAACTTTCGAATTGTGCATGGCATAGCTATCTCATTGAAGTTTCAGTTAGTAAGGAATAATAAATATATGCTAAGTTATCAAAACATATCTAACTCTCGCATGAAACCTATTAATCTCTATGGAAAAGCATCCCCACACCTATATTTAATAT
This sequence comes from Leucinodes orbonalis, assembly GCA_019425675.1. Lineage (NCBI taxonomy): Eukaryota > Metazoa > Arthropoda > Insecta > Lepidoptera > Crambidae > Leucinodes > Leucinodes orbonalis. Next base: position 214,982 of record PQWD01000649.1, read on the forward strand.
GTTTATTTACATAATATGATGTAGATAGTTTAAAACTAGAATAGTGGTGTAAGTAGCTTTAGTGGGTAAGTGAAGCATATGAATGTGCAGGGTATGGCAGAGCAGGTGTACCTCCGGTACCTGCAGCGGTGGGGCAAAGACTACTTGCGGAGGCGCCTTGACTGGACTCTAGACGAGGAGGGCGGAAACGCCGCGGCTCCGCGCCACCTCACCCAAGCGCTCTGCCCATGTCAATACATTGAGGAGATATTGCGGAATAAAGAGCCTAAAGATACCCGCGCCTGTTGCCCTCTCTGCAACGACTGGCTCAGGCGCCGGGGCATCGACTGACCAAACCAACATAAAGTTTGGCAAGTCTCATATTCAAATTCTATACAATGATATTGTCGACTATCTGATTTGTGTTATCCACATTTATTTACGAGTTAAATCACTATTTCAGGAAAGGGTGCACTTCTTTACTTTCGGTACGCGGGCCGCTGGGGGGCTTATGCTGTTAAAAACAGATTGAACCTGAGCAGTTCAGTACCGGGCCGGCACGGCGATAAATACGTGTGTCCATGTCAATTTATAGAAGAGCACATCCAAACAAAGCCACCTGCGGGTATTGCAAAATTCTTTTCCCTACATCAAAGTATTCAGTTGTATTAAAAGTTGTGTATTTACCAATGTATTTAAGATTGTATAATCCGTCCATATTAATTATTAGGTACGTAAATTAATTATAAAGATACAAATTTATACATATGTACTAACATAACTTTCTGATTATTATTTTACTTATCTTTAACTTATTCTGTAGGTTCGAATCATCTAATTTCTATATTTTAACATATTTTCTTTTTCTGCATGCCTGTATAATTACTTTTTAATTGTATACTTACGATCACGCGCTCATTTGTATGTATGTATGATTTAAATGTGTTTATCCTACATTAATGCCTTTACTCAGCTAGCAATGATATACTTTTTATACTATGCAAACCATACCTATTTAAAATATTGATAACGATACCATTGGTATAACCTATTGTCTTATTGTTCTGTTATGATATTGTTTGTTTGCAATCATACGTGGTATGTTCAAAATTAATTAAATTATAATTTAAATTGTAAATTTTAGTAATCATGAATCTCATAAATTGTTTTACCTATATCACCTGCCATTTTGAAGGAAGTAGATACAAATTATATTAATGTAAATTTAATTTCGTAAATGCAATCTCAATGAAAGACCTCCAATATTTGTAAAGTAACTTTATCGTCGTCCATCACAGTTTAATTACTTACATAATGTTTATAGTTTAGATAAGAAAGCATATTTTTTAACCGTCTAGGTATTACTTTGAAATGTTACTTGGGATTACAATTTTATTTGTAGCATTACATTCCATAATAAGAATTCCTAGGAATTTATACTATTTTTATTCCATTGGCTTAATTGCCTGAAAACTTTTAAGAAAAAATACCCCGTCTTTATTATTTACCTATTTTCTCAAAGCGCGTCGAAATAATCTTATCAATGGTATTACCATATAGAGCTTTAACTCATTAATGGCCAGAAGGTAATTACAAATTCATGTTTTGTACTAAGTTGTGAGTAAAAAGGTCCAAATTATGGTGGGATAATATCTACCACTGCATGGAAAGGGTTAAAGCAGAATATAAAGTAATGACGTGCCCTTAATTTTAAATCGTTTTCAACAGCCTTTATGTTTTAAATCACTTTATATATGAATTTGTATTTTACTTGGTTTCTTTCGTTAAGAAGCACATATTGGCGCTGTAACTAGTCAAACATCATATATTTTGGTCTTGAACAAAAAACTTAAAGCGTCGCCTACAGTAAACCGAAATGCACATTTTTGTCTGGGATTACGTCTGTTAAAATGTTAATAATAGTAAAAAATTAAATATACCAAAGCTCAAATTTGTTTATATAAATTATTGATAATATACTTATGAAATATGAAAATCAAACAGTGTTGTTGATTTTCATTCAAATTTATAAAATACCTACCTTAGGTGCTTCAATTTGTGTGAAGATACTTAGGTACTAAACAAGTCCCCGTTTACGTAAATTTGCTAGTTTACGGAAGGGTAAATACAATAATCCACACAAAATGTATATTGACCCACCATTATACCCTATGTGCCTATAATACATTTAATTACCAATTATAATTGTGGAAGATCGCTTCAAAACCACAATGTAAGCCACTTCATTCATTATATGTAATTGAGAGTTAAAGTAGGTAATTTTTATAAAATAAGACATATATTGTTAAAATAAGTACCTATATTCCGTCCTAAGCAATCAAGTACTTAACTATTTAAGATTAAAATTATACATTTATTTTTATGCAACTTTTGTTGAAAATACACCACTTATTTTAGTAAACATAGTTTTATTTATAATAAAAATGCCCCATTTCAATATGAATAATGTACCATAGAGAGAAACAGATGTTCTTTCCCTGCAGGACCACCACTAGACACTATTAGAAAGTACCTTTCATTGACAATACGAATAGCAATGATTTATTCCACCTACAATTATTGTTCTAATGAAGCAAGTACCTAACTACCCCCTGGACTAAGGCGGCAATCAGGAATTTATTTGTCAAAAATTCATCAACAAAGCTGCATTACCACCAGAGATGTGTTTTAAAAGCACCAATAGAACCGCTTCATTTACCTCGCCTCGGTCAGGTCAACACAGCTTTGGTGGAAACGGCTAAGCGGGATAAATGTTTATTCTTACAAAAAAAGTGAGAATGTTTCGAAGGATGCATGTTTTAGATAGACCGGTTCTCTAAAAAAGCGAAGCAATTCATTTTTTTAAAACAATAAATAGAATTGCGTTATTGAAACATCTAGTTAAGCTGAGCTCAGCTTCAGTGGAGATCGCAGTGCGGAGATGTATTGTGTAATATTTGTATCTCTTTGAAGAGAGTTCAACCTATCGCAGTCATCTGTTGGACATACATCTCCTCCATTTTGCGCCAGATATCTCGGTCCTTCGCTTTTCTCATCCGGCCTCCAGCAACCTTACACAAGTCGTCGGGCCTCCACTCCAGAACTCGTCTGCTCCAACAGCCATCGGTTCTGCGACAAGCGTGACTAGCCCACTGCCACTTCAACTTGCTGACCCGGCAAGCTATGTCGGTAACTTTAGTTCTCTCCCGGATAACATAATTTCTGATTTTATATTTAAAAGAGACTCCGAGCATAGCTTGCTCCATTACCGTTGAGTAACTTTAAATTTGTGAACCAATCCCGCAGTCAGTGTCCATATATAAGCTGCATATGTGAGCACGGGTAGGACACATTGCTCGAAGACTTTTATCTTTAAGACTTTAGGACATGACGTAACTTGCCGAATGCAGCTCAGCCCAACTGAATCCTCCTACTACCTTCCCTCTCGAAATTGTGCCAGTCAAGTTTGATCGTTTGGCCCAAGTAAACGTATTTTTGCACAACCTTGAGAAGGACCACCGACGTATAGGTACTAGTTGTGGAATGACATGGTCATTGAACATGACTTTCGTCTTGACGGAATTCATGCCAAGCCCAACCCGTTTGGAAGACTCATTAAGGCTGTTCAGCATCTCAGCAAGATCTTCCACGATGACGACATCGTCAACAAAACGCAGATGAGAAATATACTCTCCATTGACGTTGACGCCGCGTTCAGAACAGTCCAATCCTCCAATGTATTTGTGAACAGTTTCCGGGATATAATATCCCCTGTCTCACACCACGACGCAATTGAATGTGTCTTGTCTGCTGATCTTGGATTTGAACGGTCATCGTCAATATATCGCCAGTCAATACCGCATCGCTGCAAGTCTCCAGAACAGCCCAGGTTTCGATGGAGTCGAAGTAATCCACATATGCCATACATAGTGGCTGGTTATACTCTTCGGTCTTCTGTATAAGCTGCCGAACTGCTGGATGTGGTTTTCGATAATCAACCAGCTGCGTTGCTTGGAATTCGTCGAGTCATTCTTCGACGACGGTTCTTAACAACTCTGGAAAACAACTTGTAGACTTGTCTGAGAAGCGCTATCGATCTATAATATTTAAGAGAGCTTTAAAGTTCTTCTTGAAGAACAAGACGACGACGCTTCTGGACTACGCCTCCTGGTGGATGACGAACTATAAAGAGCTCATTCAATGCCTTGAGGACGGGCTGTCCACCGGCTTTTAGGAGCTCTATCGTAATACCGTCATCATCCGGGTCGCGTTCTTATACTCCCACTTCGTTGACGTTCCACATTACAAAATGTTGTTAAGATAGGAGTCGAGGTTATGCATCCTTGGCACAACCTCCACACCACATTAAAATTAAGATAGTCATTCGTGGGCACACGCCCATGATTGATGTTTCGCAAAAATAACGCATATGTTCCGCAAAAAAAACCGCTTTATAAGGATATTTTTTATTTTTTACTTATAGCAGTACATTTGAGTGCAATGCAAATACAAAATCTTATAGTTACTGAAAACACCTAGAATCCATCGTGGTCGTGCCAGGAAGGTACTACCTAGCACGACCACGGCCTATAGGTATGTTATAACACCAAAGGAGAGTACATTACTGAAAAACCTAGAGTTACTCGGATTTTTTTTCTAGAAATTTTTAAATGGTATAAATGTTAGGAAAATTATGTCTGTTTTGTATGACTCGTTTTATTACGTACGACACGACGAATACAACACAGTTGATTTTGCGATTAGACGTCGTAGTTGTACCAAGGTATTAAAAAGCACTACCTATGTGATTCCCAAAATTAGAAATTAGTTAAATAATAAAATGCATCAAAAAGTTCTAGTTAAGAACAAACCGGGTTTAAGCGTGGTCGTGCTAGGAAGTATTAAGTATACTTACTTGTATCAGGATACAAGACGCAGGCGGGCGTTCCGACCTTACGTGGTTGATATTCCACATATCCGCACAGCCCGCTATGGTGCCTCGTTCCTAATGCGCACCGCAAAGGAGTGGAACTCTGCCTCCTCATGTGTTCGCCGATCATTACAACATGGCCGTCTTCAAGGCAAGAGTGAATAGGCTATTTCTAAGCAGGCATGATCCATCCTCGGCCGCATCATCACTTACCATCAGGTGAGAAGGCGATCAAAAGCCTGCCTATAGATGATAAAAAAAAACTCCGCACGACCATCATATCTCCTAGACCTAGACTTCCATAGTCGTGTTAGTAAGTACAACACGAGTTTAACTATTATCTTAAGAAAGCAGCCGTGACCAACCACTTAACGAGCCCTCTAAAGCACGGAGTCATCTTTATTTTCAAACAATCGGGTTATACAGCGTGCTTTGTCTTAAAGAAACTGGGAAGAAAAAGAGCATAATGTGACTTTTCACTATGCTGTATCCATGGGTGTAGGCAGGGGCGCTTGCCCCACCCTGGCTCTAACATATTCAAACAAAATAAAAAAATACCAAGATAGGTTCACTCTTGCCCCACCCTGAGCCCAAGACTAGGTACGCTCATGGCTGTATCCCCGCGGGATTCGAACCCACGACCTCCGAATCTACCTAAAGCCCTTTGTTACAAAGCTTTCACTCTAAAACTACAACAGTTTGTTGCTGATACAAACAAAATATCAATTATATCTACAGGGCTGACATGTTATAATTTTAATTGCACCAAATAAATATTTTTCTTTCTTATACAAGTTAATAATTCATTCATATATGTAAATTATTTAGAAACCTATAGTAAATCTTAGCAAACTCTCCACCGCTGCAGAATCTGCAGCGCACTAATACATTGTGCCTTTCGCGTAACGCCTTTCTGCAGGTGAAGCTTGTCGCCAACTTAAGTGGAAATAATCCAACTGATGACAATGCTGTGAAATTGAAGGTAATAGCAGCGTGCGATAACTGGCTAACTTACTGATGAACTCGGCATATCCTTTAGGCACAGACATGTTGTAAATAAATGATAAATTCAGATAAGTAAATCAAGTTTTCTTTGATTTCTTAACTTGCTAAGCGTGAGGTGGCGTACATTTAACACGTTAACAGTTCTGTGCCTCCGATGTGGGGTCACACCAATTCGATGGCACGTCCATGCCCCCACATGTGGGTCACGGGGCCAAGTTTTTGGGCCTGGACTTAAGAGTAACTAATCGGTAGGTAAGGATAAAATCACCTTTTAAAAAAACAATCCACAATTTATTAATCTTCAATTATTTATGTTATTTTTCTACGAAGTAAGAAGTAATGTTATTTTATTGTAGAATATTTCATAACAATGAAATATAATTTTCAAGATCCGATATAGTGCTTCCAGCGTCAGTCTTCCAGAATTATCTGACTATCCTTATCCGATTTAATAGGAGTTTTAAGAGCAAAAATAAACGTAGGACTTAAAAGAAATCAAAACAACAACCATGTCAAGTCGCAGATAAGGAAGGAAATATAATATTTATTACTATAAAAAAACGAATTTACTCATAAGTCCGTGCATGTTGTTCACGAGAACATCTGTTGAAACCCTAAGGAAAACGATTTTTCCAAATGCTTTTGAAAATGTGGTGCTAAAATATTTTAAAATACGAATTAGAGATTATCTAAATTGGACTTGAGTGATCAATAAAAACAAATGTATGGGGACTGTTAACGTGTTAAGATACATTTAAACATAAAACAATAAAAAAGCTTTATACTTATAAACTTGTATATTATTAAGATTTATACATTTTATTTTTATGAATGTAAACAAAAGGTACGTTGTGTAATGGAAAATATTGAATATCACAGGCTAATCTGCATTACATTAAAATTATGGTAAAATAAACATTTGATAAAACTATTATAGATTAAATTTATACAAAACAACTTGTTGAGGAAGCAGTGTCTCCTGTTACAGGCATTGTCATGCTCAAAAGGAGACTCCCACAATTAATTAGATAGGAAATTTACTGTAAGGAAATAAATTTTTTTTTTTTTTTGTTCAAACTTATAAGTTATACTTATAACTCATAGATATTGTTTAAAAATTTTCATAGGCGATATATGAGTAATGTCGCTGTAAACAGTCGAAATACGGATGGTCTTCATAATTGTGAAGATATAAATATATTAAATAAAAATAGATAATAAGGTTCAGAAATATTTCATAAATAAAATTATTAAATTCATGTTTATGTTGGTGTAGTAGAAACACACATTAGCTAATATTTTTTATCGAAGGAACTAATAAAAAAGTATAAAATTTTACTATATTAAAACTAATATTTTATAAGTTTAAAATTAAATAAAAGTACTATTCAATTTTAAACTTGCCATTAATTAGACTAAAAACAGGGTAACGTAGCTAAAGATATATTTATAAAAAAAAATAGATAATACAATTGGCAAGAACACAAAACTTACGTTATAATTTGATACTAATCAATGAGCAAAGAAAAATAATCTTCTAAATTAAAAATTACATAAAATTTATTTAAATGAAAATTTATAAATGTTAACGTGTGATGAATATTTATTCACATTCGGTTTTGCGTGTTTTTTTATAAGTTTCCTTAGATATATCGCCAGACGGAAATATACCTCGGAAAGAGGTGCGCTGTTCTTTTACTTGGGACTCTTTGTCTACATTTGTAATTAAATTGTCTCTTTGGCGTTTTAAATTTTTGTCTATGTCATCCCTCAAATCAATCGAAGACGCAAGCGACTCCAAGGAAGTGACAGTGGATCGCTCTTGAATTTTATTGCGTACAGCGAGATCGAGAAATGGCCGATTGGCGGATTCATGGACTGTCTCGATGGAGGTGGAGCTCTCGGTGACCGGCGAACCGTCCAGAGTGGCCAGCCTCATTAGTTCGCGCTGAGACTCACGCGCCTCCACCAAGAATATGCTCTCCTGCGATAGATGCACAATAGTGAGACCAACACGCGCTATACTCACCGATTAGGTACGAGAATACCACACTGAGCCGGATCAATCCCGTTTTTATACTAACATCATCGTCATTACAGCCTGATAAGTCAACTGTTGCACAATAATAACTACATAGGATAAAGTACATATAATTCCGAAAATTAAGAAGACGTACATGGTGGGATTTGAACCTGCACCCTCCAGATCGGAAGGCAACAGTCCACACCAATGAGCCACTGACGCTTTATGTAGACATTAAATGCAGGTTATTTCAATTCATTATGAAGCTTTGGAGCGTAGACAGAAGCAAAATAAAATTAAAGAATGATGGAAGCCCAGAGTCATTAATAACTTAGCAATGTTTTTATAATTTTGTCGGCGCTTTAAACATAAAAATCAATATCTGTACGTACTTTGATACATGATAAAGATAATAAAAGCAAGCAAGGACGAACACATTAATACCAAGTGATATTGGATGTAACTATTATCTAAATCCACCAAGATAATATTTTAAGTGTTGCCTATCGCAACTGTTTGATTATTATACAATTCTAATATGATATTTACTTTGGAATATTCATTTATTTAAATGTCTACTTTGATCGATATAGCATGCAGAGCCAAGATATATCACATTTCGTTATTGAAACAATATAGGATTACCAAAAAAAGCATAATCATAAAAAAAATAAAGCCACGCTAACAAAAAATATGTAATATGTACCTTTACTTCCTTGGTGGTGTACTGGTCGAGTTTGTCATATATTACTGCATGCAAACCCATTTCTTTAAGGCGCTTTATAGTGTTTTTGTCGTTATTGTCGTCTCCCCAGCAAAATATGACTAATCCTGCATCGGTTGCTAGTTTAACCTAAAAGTTTAGTATAAGAAGACAAATTGAGTACCTAAACCAATTTCAAATTGACGACCCATATGGTGTTGCGGTTGAGACGTCGACTGCAACACCAAGGGTTCCGGGTTCGATCCCCGGGCAGTACAAACATTTGTGTGCATGAACATGTCTGTTTGTAATGGTCTGGGTGTTTTCTATGTATATGTATGTATTTACAAAAAAAAATATATAAGTACGTTTATCTGTTGTTTAGTACCCATTATACAGGCTTCACGCTTAACTTAAGGGCTAGATGGCGCTGTGTGAATGTCAGTAGATATTTATATATTTAAATTGATTTTTATTGAATTAAATAGGCAGACCAAAATTGTGGGTACAAAAAATATTAAAACATAAACCATACGTTTATGTTTTAATAGACTACTACTACTAGATCAGTGTTCTAAGTGCTAGGTACCTAATTATAATACAAACAAACACAAACTTGCCGTTCCAAATCTTAGATTGCATAAGGTTGGGAACTCATTTGTGGGATTAAGCATTAAAATATTTAATAAGCTACCACAAAATGTAATTGATTTACCCCTGCATAAGTTTAAGTCTCATGTAAAGTCTATTTTAATAAAAAAAGCTTACTATAGTGTTGAAGATTATATAAATGATAAAAACTCATGGACATGTTGATTTCCACGCCTGCACTACTTTTGTTTTTTTTTGTTGTCATCTATTTAAATTTATATAATTTCTTAACTGCTTAATAGTACTTTTGTAATTTATTATATTTTACCAATACATAATACGATAAAAATTGAAAATATAATTTGCTTTATATAATTATTTTGATTACAATGAATCTGTATTCAACACAATTTTTTTGAAAGAGTAACTACTGAGTTTCTTGCTGGTTTCTTCTCAGTGGAAAACTACCTCCCGAACCAGTGGTAGCTTCATTTGACATTCATAAGTGTTCTTTAAGGACCTAAACTGAATAAACACTTTACATTTTTATTTTCATTTTAATCATCATCAGCCTAGGTACATAGGCTCATCGCAGGATACAGGCCTTATCTACCACGCAGGCCCAATGCGGGTCAGTGGATGTTAACGACTGCCATCTAATATTGAAGCCAGAACCGTCGTGCTTCGAAGCACGCGATGGTCTTTTTTCAGGCAATCAGGTGATTAAGCATAGGCCTGCAATGTCTTAACACTCTTTACCAAACTGGGTGAATCCTGGGTATTCGCACCCTAATAATAATAATGTTTAACCACATCTTAGCTAACAGGAAAACAAGTTCAGTTCTTTTTAAATTTCTTTTTCATTGTCACTTTAATAAAATAAAGAATTAATTACTTTTTAATGAATTGCGTAACGTTAATTTTTAAACTAAATTTGAAAGTTGCTTTGAAGATTTTAGGAATAATTAAAATTTCCGTCGATTGAATGAGGGTGATGTAACGTCTGAATTCGATTGGATTTCAGACAACTTCACGTGTACTTAGGGCATCTTGCCAACAATTGAACGACACTACTAATAGGTACCTACGCATTTAACTAGCTTGCCAGGTCATGCTCTGAATTGCCTCAGCATTGAAGAACGAATGAAAGAAAACACATGAATCGCCCGTTATACTCATAACATTATAGGACGTGTATTGTCGGACGGCAGATCAGAATACAATCTGATTTTGCTGAGGGTGCCGTAAAAGGCTGTTTATGCACATTTACTACAGAAAGGGTAGTAGTGTATCCCAGTGGATACCGCGTCAAGGCATTTCCCCAAGTAATTATGAGTAGGGTATGCAAAGTGAGTGATATTAATCGAAAAAAAAAAACATTTTTGACAAATTGAATGCTGTTGATGACAGCAGATCGCCTATCATTTTAAATCCATCGAGGAAAAGAGGCGAATAAATTGAAATCATTTAATATATTGGTGATTTTCTGGGTTGTAAGGACCCACTGTTTATTTGCATATATGGAGTGCACGCCACTGCTTGAGTGAATAGACATTTTCTGGATAAACGTGTACCACCATTGGCTTCGTCATTATTTAACACCAGGCGATAGTAAGACCAAACGTTAATCCAAGTTAGCTGAAGTTTAATTGAAGCCTGCCCACGGGCTGTTCACCTTTTAAACGAAGCACTGTCAGATGCCAGTTCGCTGAAACTTTTACTAACAAAAGACCACTTACCTAGATAAAATAGAACGTGTTTTCTAGCTACAATGTTTACTGCCAGCGAACGTGTTAAGTGTAGTAAGTATATATATATATATATGAATATTCAAATGCCAAATACCTGTG
>PQWD01000650.1:0-20704 GCA_019425675.1 Leucinodes orbonalis
GCAGCAGCTCGCTCTATTGCGCGTTGAGTGACTTTGAACTTGTGAACTAGTCCCGCAGTCAGGTCCATGTCTCAGCTGCATATGTAAGTACGGATAGACGCATTGCTCAAAGATTTTGTCTTTAAGCATTGCGGAATCGTGGACGTGAAGACCCGACGTAACCTATTATATATAATTATTATTTACTTATTGAATTCTAGGCCTATGGAACTACTACGTAGATGATGGTATTTTTCTAATTATGTCAAAGTTCCGTATAAATGTGTGTGTTGTGAGAGTTATACGTAATTATTTACATCGTTGACAAGAAATAAATAATTAAATCCTTAGCTTTTTGTCGCTAAAACTTCCTTCTTCTTAGGTATTCAAATTAGTATACACATATGAAATTAAGAAAGAGCATCTATTTCGTCGTTTCTTTTCCAGTATGAGAAATGAGTATGAGCATTAAATATATTAGTATAATCAAACCTAACGCCAGTTTCTCAGTAAGATAAACCCCTAAAGTTGACGGATCGACTCGAAAGGCATCGGGAAAGTTGCTAGCTGTCACTTGGAAATTCCATACGTCATTCTACTTCGTTTTGGAGAAAACTTCGTACAGAACATTTGAATTTGTTAACTCATGTGTAATATATACGAATATATGCAATGCAAAAGTATTACTATCTTTTATGCTTGCGGTAACTTAAATTGGATTTTGTTCCATTTGAATAGATTTTATAATATTTACAAAATATATTTTAATTATCAGTTGGTTAGTTAAATACTACAAATTCGTTCTTATTTTGGAGCTAGAAAGCGTTATGTAAAGTTTAAATATCGTTGGATAGTTATTTTTTTAACACAAAATCATCAGCTTGATGGCGTTCCACATACCCTCAGGTGAACTTACAGGTCATCCGTTCACTTTAACAAAAAATATCAAAACAAACACTTAAATAAAAATTAAGGTATGTCTTAAACGTATACGAGTCATTTTTACGAGATTTTTACTGCAATGTAAGATGACTCGTATATTACGGCGAAGCGGCCGTAACATTTACGATACGTACGTCATTTTCATCTAAGAGATAATTTTTCTCACATTTCTAGTCTTCAATGACTGCCTGTGCATTACTTAGTAGTAGTTTTACTTCTAAGTAGGTATTGTACGATTCACGAAAGAAGACTATGCGCAGAAGTCATTTTTTAGGTCCTATGGGGGGTACGGCAGAGGGGCGGGAATAATACTGTAAGAGCGGGGCAACGCCATTGGTCGGCGCGCGTCTGAGGACGAGGTTGCTCTATCGCTATTCGTCTATATTGAATTTGGCGCGCTGACAGTACTCTAGAATACATTCGGAAGGAAAACTCTTTCATTGCATTTTATTATTTATTGTTATTTTTTTTGTTTGCTGTGCCATTTATTGAAATTCTCTAGTGTATGTTGCTTCGAAAAGCGAGAAGGATGATATACGAGTTTAAATATATTTTGTAAGTAGATTGTTGGCAAGGTTTTGCAAGTCTTGCAACTTTGTTGAAAAAATTAAATCAATATACTCACCTTTAATGAATCTATAACAGACATAATAAATAAAAAATATCGGATTAATTTGAATAGAAAACAGAACTATTAGCTATATTTTGAAATACTTGTCGGTACTTTGCTGATTATATTATCCCATGATTATTTGTTATATTTCTACATGATTATTATTTTTACGAAGAAAAATATTGTTTCACTATCATTAAAATTTTAATTTCCTTTTACGCTTAAAGAAATACTCTATAGATAAAATTTTGATAGAACATGGTCATAATGTTCTCCGTCTCCCTCCTTACCATCCGGATTTAAATCCTATAGAAATGGCTTGGGCCTCCGTAAAAAGTTATGTAAGTAGCAAAAACGTTAAGTGAGATATAAGCTGCGTAATTAATTTTATAAAAGAAAAAGTTAATCTAATGGGGCCACAAGAATGGAAAAAACTATGTGACAAAGTAAAATGCATAGAAGAAAATTACATAAAAAGTGATCACATCGTGGAAGAGATGACGGAAGAATTAAATCCGAGTGAAGATTCTTCGTTGTCAGATTTTTCTGATCTTGAAGTATCTGATCATCATCAGCTCATTAAACTTCCCCACCGAGGGGCACGAGCCTACCCGTATATGGTGTGATTAGGCCTTAGTCGTCCACACACACACACACACACAACACAACCTTCGAATCTCTTCGTAGGCGTGCATGAAGGTTTCCTCACGATGTTTTCCTTCACCGTAAGAGCGTCGGATAACGTACATATATTTTCGAAAATTCGAAAACACATTGGTACGTGTCCGGATTTGAACCTCAGCCCTCCTGGTAGGAAGGCGACAGTCCACACCACTGAGCCACCGACGCTCTGATGAGACATAAGTATCTGAAGATGATGATTTTAGTGCAGGACCAGGCCCCAGTACCTCAAAATCATCGAATCCTGCAACTTCCATGATAGAGGGAATCATGCATTTCGAAGACAGCGATTAAATTTACTATACTTAGTAAAATTTTTTTTTGAGGCTGAATTATGTTTAATTACATAGGTATCTTTTAATCGTGAACATTTATAATATAATTTGATATATATGAGTTCATTAAAATAAAAATATTATTTTGATGTAAGTGTTTTGTTCATTAGTGTACATGCGCAGACGGCCGCCATTTTTGGTTTTCTTTGGTGATGGTACTATATTTAAATAAAACAAATTTATCTGAGTAAATCACTTTAAATTATAGATATTATTCTATTACTTGACTTATACTTCTTTCATGGGCTAGTTGGAGGAGCTAGAGGATAGATACGCATCGCCACGGCGGTCCGGGCGGAATGGCCGACTTCACGCACAAATTCTTTCGTAGGCATGCCCAGATTTACTAACGTTTTTCCTTCACCGTAGTCAGATAAACATGCATATAGTTTCGTAAATTTGAAAACACATTTACGGAGAGATTTCAATCTGCAATCTGAACCAGATCGAAGGCAACAACCACAACAATGAGCCACATATCCATTAATTGATTTACCCCTGCATAAGTTTAAGTCATGTAAAGTCGATTTTAATAAAAAAAGCTTACTATAGTATTGAAGATTATATAAATGATACAAACTCATGGACATGTTGATCTCCACGCCTGCACTACTTTTGTTTTTTTTGTTATCATCTATTTAAATTTATATAATACTTACTTTTGTAGATGATTATATTTTTACCAATACTTAATATGATAAAAATTGTAAATATAATTTGCTTAAATAATTATTTTGATTACAAATATATAATACAATTCTTGTATTCAACACATTTTTAAAAAGAGAACTACTGAGTTTCTTGCTGGTTCTTCTCAGTGGAAAACTACCTCCCGAACCAGTGGTAGCTTATTTTGACATTCATAAGTGTTCTGTAAGGACCTAAACTGAATAAACACTTTTCATTTCATTTCATTAGGCTGAATCACCTGATTGTCTGAAAAGAAGTAAAGTTTATAAAGTGAAGTTTGTTTATTTACCAATCCAAGTTACAAAATTTCTTAAGGTTAGTGTCTATTAAATACAAATATTGGAACTTTCACGATGACAGCTCTATGTGGTGAAAAACCGTGTCACAGCAGCCAATCGCCCTTATCCATGTACTAGGAATAGGTGCATCAGTAATTCAGTACCTGTTGTATGAAAATTTCATAATCAAGATCTACAGGCGTTCAAGAAACATGATTCCGTACTTCTTATCCGCATTGGGCTCACAACCCACTCTCCATATAGTGGGAAGGCTTTCAAAGTTACGTCACAGACTTCTGATAATGATAATGTTGAAGGTCCCATTATACGACTTTATATACACAGTCTCAGATGAAATATGCAATATAGAATCACGGTATATTGGAACAATATAATGAACGTTAGATGTAGTTGACCGCACATTTGACACTGAGTATAATGGATATTTTACCAACTAAAGCATGGGATTGTATTTACGCATCAGTAAATCATGATCGATGTGCACTAAACACATTGAACATAGTTGTACTAGATATCATCATCTCATCATCATCAGCTCATTAAACGTCCACCCGAGGGGCACGAGCCTACCGTATAGGTATAGGCCTTAGTCGTCCACGCGGGCCCAGTGCGGATTGGACGACTTCACACACAACTTCGAATCTCTTGCAGGCGTGCATGAAGGTTTCCTCACGATGTTTTCCTTCACCGTAAGAGCGTCGAATAACGTACATATATTTTGCGAAAATTCGAAAATACATTGGTACGTGTCGGGATTTGAACCTCAGCCCTCCCCGGTAGGAAGGCGACAGTCACAACCGACTGAGCCACCGACGCACTGACGTACTAGATATCGCATGATCAAAAATTCGAAATATTTTTATACTTACAGCTCAACTATAAGGTGCCCATCTTAGATCAACAATAAACTAACTGGTTGCTCATTCACAAGTAACGTCAACAATAAATGTCCGCACCATGACACACTACGTATGGTTATTGTTATATTTAGAACGTAAAATTATTCATTTAAATTTTGACCTTAAAGCGTCATAGAAAGAGACCAAATGAAAAGCACCAGCACACTACTATGGCATATGACATGTAGCGAGCGACGTGATAATGAATGAAAATTCTGTCTAACTGACGCGATGGGACACTTTTTGAGTCATTTGAAATTCATAAATCCGCATTGGGCTCGCGTGTCCTGCAGTGGGACGTTACAAACTGATATTGATGATGATACTAAAACTCGTTCTTTATATATAAGGATATGGCTCTTGAGGTCAATAAATTTATCCAAAGCTCCTTCCCAATTTATCAAAAAAAAACCATCGCATTCGTCATGTGCCTAAAATACAATTATAATTATAATTGCAGTCTTATATTCCACTGCTGAACGAAGCCTCGCCCTAATGATTTCCACGCAGACCGGTTCTAGCAGTTGACATCCATCTGCTACCCGCCACCAAATCAGGTATCCGTCATCTGGTTGGCGCTTTGTTTTCCGTTTTGTGGACGCTACTCAAGAGGCTTTCCGCCCAATGGCTACGCACTATGTTCCCTGCCCACTGCCACTTCATCTTGCTATGTCAGTCACCCTCGTTTCAGATTTTATCGCGTAGAGAAACAACTCACATACAAATCTCCATAGTAAGCAAACAAATATACATAGTAGAAGATAAAAGAATACATACCAGAAACCAATCAACATCTGTTTATAATCAAGTATATTCTACTGCGATTTTTTTTATTTATATCTGTGACCTACGCAGTCTTCCGTGATTCGCCCGATTAGTTGCATAATGGAATAGTGTAGGTAGCGCATTATGATAGCCCTAATTAATATTGCTGATGGGAAATATATATCCATTGGAATGCAAGGAATAAACAATAGGCGCATTACAAAGTTAATGAAACGGAGAAGAATTAAGATTATTTTTGTACCTGTTTTCATCATTAACATTGTATCCTAATATATCCCTGTTGAATGAAGACGTTTCAAACGACGCATATCACTTAGCATTCGACGTCTATCTGTAACTTTCACCAGGTCGACAGTTTTTTAAAAAGTCTCCATGGATTGTGGCAAAAAGTATAGGTACTCAATTCGCAATGTATTTTAATTGTACGGAGTCTTTAATAGGTGTAATTCACTACTTATCCATAGAGACAACATTGGAATTGACTGCTTGATAAATTAATACGAAAATTATTTATTTATTTAGACTGACCAGTAGTTGTTTACATTGGGAAACCACAGACATCCGAATATACAATTGTGTATTGGGAAATCTGTGGGGAAAACATAATTATCTTTACGAGCATACCAACTAAATAGAACAATAATTTGAGGTTAAAAATGCAAATTATAAAAACATATTTAAACATGTTACAACAACAATGTTTTAGGAGTAATGAAGACACGTTAAAATTATACATTAAAGTATCGTCATTTTTCATTCGCGCATTATACCATACTTATGAATCAAACAGTCTACGAGTATATCGACTCAAGGCGCAAGACTCCTTGTGAGGAGATGCGTGTGCCGCATGGTTATGAGAAGGAACCAAGTTGAAGCTTCCAAACCACCAATTTGATGTGATTACCATTCAAAGATAACCTAGACTGATGGCTCAACATGAATTCTGAAGCACGGAAGGATAGTAGGATATAATCGAAAGTACATCTTACCGGCAACCTCCTGACAACCAATATTTTCATAATTTCGTCAACGAATGTGTAACCCGCTATGTCATCCAGCTCTTTTATACGGGCACATTAAGGATCGTTTGTGGGACTTTATTGCAATCCAATAAAATTTAAAATATGGCTGAAATGTACTATACTATAACAGAAGTATCACATGGCTTATTTTATTATGTCGTTATATTTGAATAATTTGCGGTTTAATTTTTTGTACAAAACGCTGTATTTTGGAGATTCCAGTAACCTTCCACGCCCTATGACTACTTCGTCCTGAGCCGAGATTCTAGTCCACGCTGTGACGGCCTAAACAGGCTCGTTGCATAAAGTTTTTAAGACAGGTCAAGTGCCCGGTTAGGCTGTTAAGGTCATAATATAATAATACGAATAAACATAATACAAAAATATTGTATTTACATAATAAGACAGACGATTAACTGAATGAAAGATTTCAATATTTGATCGTTACAACAAGAGAGTATCCAAACGCAAAATATCCAAATACGTATATAATCATTCCGTTAATACAGAACACAAGAAGTACTCGGGAATATCTAATTGTCAATATTCCGAGCTTGTATTGTTCCGACAAATGTATAAAATTATTTTCTTGGACAATAAACGCGGCGCACAGGGGCGTCAATAAAGGTTTATCGCATATTTTGTTTTGGGAATATACAGATACAAATAGCAGAACGGAACGAATTCACACCGAAGCGTTTACTTATATTATTTTGGACTAGCTTTTAAATTTTTTAAACGATGTGCGATTTTAAATTCGGTTTCAACAGGATCAATTGTCTGAATGTGGTTTAGGAAAATTTTCCCTGAATATTTTTTTTATGTATAAGTATACAGAACTGCCTGGACGTTCACCTGATTGTAAGTAATACAGACCATGACAGAGCGGCATTAATAACAACTGATAGACAGTTATTATTCTCCATCAATGCCGCACTGCGCCCGTCACCCGAGACAACAGATGTTAGGTATCTTGTACCCGGTAATTTTACTAGCTACAGTGCCCTCATCCCCAAACACAAAAGTGCATAACACTCCTGCTTTACGGGATGATATCAGGCACTGCGGTGGTACCTACCTAGACGACTCAGTATCGAGTCTACCACCTAGTTTTGGTTTGTAGTTCTTCTTATATATATTGTTACGAGCTAGGGGTTTATTACGTCATTTTAATGATGTCTATTCGTAACAATATTATAGGTAGGGTGCATAATTAAGACGGATTATTTATCAGACCTAATCTGAGGTTAAAAAATTCGAACGTGGTTTTAATGATGACGAATATCATACGAAACCGATTACTAATGACTACCCGTTACTATATCTACTCAGTAGACAAATTTTCGCTATATGTATTGTAGTTTATCCCTCCATTAAATTGGTCAACAAAGTATTGCGTTTTAGATTCAGTAAGTTTGTCATCCAATCTTATAGTAATCCGAATGTTGATCCAGTTTTGTCTAAAAGATTGATGCTTTTGGTCTTTTTATTATTTCAATGTTGTTATGGACATTTTCTTGCATATCTAAGTATGCCTTGTACAGCTGTTGGATTGTTTTAATCAATGCGAAGTTGTATCTTTCTTAGGTATTATTTTTAAATTATCAATAGGTATTATTGACATTAAAGAAACCACATTGTATGTTTTACATTTTGTTTTTTATTCTTGCACACGCATATTCACTGTCTTTCCGACCCAAGACAAATGGAAAAACTTCATCTTAGTTTCCACAAACATTAATAATAGAAAAACAGACACAACTGTATATGAAAAGTTTTTTGTATATTACCTTATTATGGTTTAGGTCTAACAATTTAGTCGCAGATTGAGCTGTCAGTTTTGATAAATACTTTTTCTAGTGTTTTCAACTGCAAAAGAAAAACTGATACTATATTCGATTCTATTTCAAACGCAACAGAAACTAATCATTGTTAATAAGTCTTCTAAATCTTACGTATAATAACTAAACACATAATTTTGAAAATTCGAAAATACATTGGTACACGGCGGGATTTAAACATGCGTCCTTCAGATCCGAAGGCAACAGTCCACACCATTGAGCCACCGACGCTCGTAAATCTTGGAAAAATAAGTAACTATTAGAAAATTTACAGTGAATTACACAATTAAGAAGTAAAGAATGATTTATTCTGTGACAGATTCAATAATTTAAAAAAACTTTTAAAGACACAGAAAAGGCATACGTCTCAGCATAATCTATGGTGCTAAAACATGTCGCTGGACTTCTGCAGTTACTTTCATAGAGAGACTACCGAATACACGCGCTTTATATGAATATTACAAATAGTTTTTTACAGATTTTGATTCTCTTGACTTACGAACGTCTATATTCATGTCGATATTTTATATTAATATCGAATTTAAAATCGCGTAACAGTGTGAGGAAGGAAAATCCGGGCGAGACGCCCCATTGTTCTTTGGGCACAATTCACAAACGGGTCCTGACAAAAAAGGGCACCGATTTGATGGAAAAACTCTCAGCAATAAGAAGATGAGAGCTCTCAAGAGAGCTGAGTTAGTCCGTGCCTTTAAGTTTAGCGGACAAATAAAACAAAAAAGTGACTGCAGAGTACTCACTAATGATATTATTCCTATATTTCAAGCGACGTTAAGGGCCTCATGAACTAACCTCAATTTATTAATTCTTGGCTTTGGAGACCTAAAGTCATAGTCTGAACCGACATACTATTGCTATGATGCTACTGAGTAGTCTCAAAACTTCAGGAGATATGAGTATCTCCTCAAGTTTTGAGACTGAAATTAGACACCACTGCACTGGAAGATGGGTAGTAAAATTACCATTAAACTCATCTAATTAAATATAATTCAGATTCTTGGAAAATCAAAATGATACCTTAACCTTGTTATCAAAACTGGCATGGTTTATTGCAATAGCTTTCAAATAAGCTTTAAGATCTTCATAAGTTTTTCAAGTGAGGTGTCACGAGTGATTGAAATGAGTTTAACAAGGAGTAGTATCTGTGAACCATTGTATCCTGACACGGGAAGCTTCTGGACCTTCTTAAACTTTATCATTAAAATAAGCTATAAAAATATAATTTTAATAGTCGTAATTTTCATACAAAATAATGTTAATTAGTCACAAATATAACAACACGCGTACATTGAAGACCCGCCCGAAGCCTCACCTTTATTTGAGTTGGACCCAAGTGACCTGTAGTGCCTCTCAAATCAGAGTGGAACAAAACAGAAAGAATAACTTGTTGTGTTCAGCGATGTTGTCTTTATCACCGGGTTTTATGTAACATTTGGGATTTTCTTCTCTTCTTTTGTCCCATAAGAACGCGTAAGAGATCTACTTTGCCAATTTATTATGTTGATAAAACGGTTACAGTATAAGGAGAGTACGCATTTTATAATAAAAAGTGGGTAAATAATGAACTGTGACGAAAATTCGTACAGAATCCAAAACCATATTACACGAGGAGTAAGACACACATTTGTTTGATGAAGACGCGCTAGTTTTGTTTGCAGTGCTGTACACGGACTCAATACTTCAATTGTATCTTTTTACTTAATCTTGCAAAATAAATAAATTAAATGGGATCCTACCGTTTTCTTACTGGAGCCGAGTAAATTTATTGCCTGAGATTCATTCTGGTGAGCATTAAACGATGGACTGGCCTACTGGCCCACTTCTGGGCTTAAATATTATATTTTATTTTGCTAATTTAATAAAAAGGTGAATCAATTTAAAAAAAACATATGTTAATAGTTAACTTCCAGTATTATGAAATAAAAATGATAGTACCAAAATATAAAATATATTGTTGTATTAATTGTGTGGTTAATGATTGATAGCTAAACTAAAAACTAGAATTTACTGATCAAAATTTCATATATAAGTCATAAGAAGTAAATTAGAAATCCACTTTGAAAAACAACAGTACTACTGAATCGTGGCACAATTGCTTAATTAAAATATTGTGTTGCATTAAACATCTGTGTGAACTTTTTGTGTCAATGGGTTATTGTTCAGAATTTCTATTGCAACTTTTCTAGTGAAACTTTTATAAAGCATTATTCGTGGCATATTGAATCCACAATTCAATAATGTTCTTAATCAATAAATTTGTTTCAATGCCAATTAGTAACATCTTAAGTGGCTTTTTGGGAAAGTTTTAACAAGCTGCCTTTGTAACTGTAAGATAATTTGTTTTGATCCAACAAAAAATACAATTAGGTATTAGAATGTTAAGTGACTTATTCAAAGCTTAGTCTAATTGGGACAGCTCATGTTACTTTACGTGAATCATTTGTTTGCTACCATGAGATGCTTATCATAGTGCTTCGAAAAAATCTGGGAACATCCTGCTCTAAGCAAACGTTGACTGAAGAAACAACAGGTTAGTGTCTAGTAGACCACTGTTGGTGTTCTTTCTTTGTATTTCTTTCCTTCACAAGGTACAGTTTCCGAAAATCTCGTCAACCAATTACATCAAATTGCTAAAGTGTTTTCGATACCCACCATATTCTTTAGACTCACTTTTTCTTTTACCTAGATTTTGCTCCAGTCGTTAATCACTTTTGTTAGGAATTGAGGAATTTGTTAAAAAATAGTTCTGTTCGCATGAGGCAGTCTATTATGTTTTGGAAGATTTTATTGGTCCTCGCAATCGGAAGTAAAAAAGTGCAGGAGTGCGAAGATACGAGTTACAACGGTACGTTCTTTGATCGAAGAAATATTAAAGTATGTTGATTTTTCTATGCAAAATATCAAGTTCATATTTACGAGAATGTATAGAACTAAAAATTATTGATATACCATTAACTGGAGTCGTTTCTTGAATTAATGGTATGGCTTCATTGTTCTGAAACATCGAGGTTCAAAATACATATTACCGTTAAAAAGAAGCATCATCATAATAAGCTTGGTTCATCATCAGCTCATTAAATGTCCCCACCGAGGGGCACGAGCCTACCCGTGTAGGGTGTTAGGCCTTAGTCGTCCACGCGGGCCCAGTGCGGGTTGGACGACTTCACGCAAACTTTAAATCTCTTCGCAGGCGTGCGCAGGTTTCCTCACGATTTTTCCTTCACCGTAAGAGCGTCGGAAAACGTACATATATTTTTCGAAAATTCGAAAACACATTGGTACGTGGCAGGATTTGAACCTCAGCCATCCCGGTAGGAGGGCGACAGACACCATTGAGCCACCGACGCTCTAAATAGCTGAAGCTCTGCAGCTTGGTTCAGATAGTTGAATTATTGCTATTCATTAATCAAATCTCGATTTGGAAATGAGTATATCAAAATGATGTATTGGAGATACCAAATCATTCACGATCAGTGACTATCTGTTTTAATTGTAGGATTATTCGGGTAGATAAAATGTATGTATGTGATTTCATCAAATTTATTTTGACAGAGCAATGCAAAGTAAACGATTGTGAATATTATATTAAACAATATTTATAAGAATCAAAAGATTTCGCGTCTAATAAATATGAGATAATTTACAACCCATGAAACGTGTTTGATCGATCAATAGTTGAAAGTAACACAATTAAATATATGAGTGATTTCCAACAGAATCATAGAATAGAGCTCTCATTTATTAATCATGAGACTGGAATACCTTTTGCGTGCGGTCGTGGTTTCACAGGCTGTTCCATTATTTGTCACCGCACTTTGATTCAACGCTTCCGCGAATGAAGAGAACTGAAACCATTGTGAATTGATGCTAATTGTTATGTGCGAGGCTATAATGTTCACCAATATCGATACCGCAGGTGGTTTCAGCTTTATTCATGATATAAATTGCTGTATATAAAACCAGAATTCATTGAGAGTAAAGCAACTAGCGAGATCGGTTGGCTATTGCGTAGTTAAGTTTTTATAGCAGTGATTGGTCAGTTAGACGAGTGAACGAAAAATATTTTTTCATAACCTCGATGCTTCGTAAGACACATTGAGCTGTTGTTCCAGACAGCTATTTTAAAATGACAGGCCACCACTAAAAATGGTGTTATAATATTGGTCTAAGACTTGAGTTTTTGTTAGATCAAGACCAAATTAACCGAATAACAAAACAAAACCAAAACTGGCCATGCAAGATTTGAAAAGGACAAGACTGTGTCTGTGAGAGATGAAAGAGAGAGAGCATCCCGTTCATTTAATAACTAAGAAAAATTCAACCTGACCATACCAGGCAAAATGCATAAAGGTCAACGATAACAATTTGGTGATGTATAAAATGATTTGGCGAACTTAAACTACACGGCTACAACCAAGAGAGAGAGAAGTGTTAGAAAAAAAGATACAAATGGGAGGAAGAACGCGAAAGTGATTGATTCCTTTTTTCTCTGGTTAGTAGTCACCAGTTAAGTTTTTCTAGATTATTTTAATACAGTCATTGTAACATCTTTCAAGGTTTTCTATAGCTGACGATTTTGAAATATGAAATTTCGTTATAACTTTATTCGATTAGGAACACTGGGACTTTCAATTACAATTTATCGATTTTATTACAACTTCACCATAAACGAACAATAGAAGCGAAGGCTAAAAATATTCCGATAGCAATTAGTGTGCTGGGAAATAAGAATAGTTGAAAATATTCGCTGAAAGTGGAAATTTTTATTCCTTAGTTGACCAGTAGTTTTTAGCTTACCATTTTTCCAATCATTGAACTTTAAGAGAGACTTTATTTTTGACAAATCTCGAGATAAATGTTGTTTTTGTGAAAACTTTTTTTACTGTTTTAATAGTTATGTAATGGCCCTTTTTGGACATAGAGAAATCTAAATAGAAATACTTAAATAATAAATCAAATCTTTCAGCCGAAAGGGTCTCGAATAGAGACCACGTACCGGCAAGCGCAGCGTGGGACGTCCGCCTATAAGATAAATGACCTGAGGAAGGTTGTGGGTGGCCGCTGGATGCAGATAGCTTCTGACTGGTTGGCGTGGAAGTTATTGGGTGAGCCCTATGTTCAGTAGTGGATATTATGTGGCTGAAATGATGATGATGAATAAATTGAAGCCTAAATCACAATTGCAAGCAGTCATAACTTGGAAGATAAACATGAAGTCCCCAACCGCTATCAAACAACAAGGCATGTAAATGATTGAGCTACCACATAAACAAAGGACAAGACGTAAATTAAAGGGTGCGTAGTAAAACGGGAGGTAAGTAATCTGCTCATCGCTAAGGTCTCCGTTGTATAGAATCGTTATAAATCAACGATAAATTGTAGTTTTATTCATTTTTCAAGATAAATTACATAAAACTGAGATTATTAATTTATTACATAAAGTTGATTGTTAATTTATAAAAAAAAAAATATACTAAGTATATTTTGGTAGATTTTTTGGTTCATCGGTCCAACCTGGGTCACAGAGTGTGTGCCGCGTGAATTGTAATGAGTGTAAAAATCAGCAGGAATCTCTTTGAATCAAATATGTTTAATCATCGGTTTCAGTAATTATTCTGCCTGTCTTGACCTTTTTGACTAACACTGCTTTATTGTGCTATGTGCAAATGACTAATTCAACCAATCAGATAATAATTGACACTGAGATTTATTGTGCTATGTGCAAATGACTAATTCTCACCAATCAGATAAAAATTGATGGTGAAAGCTATGGTACTTCTTAATGCTGATTGGTCGAAAATATATGATTTATATACTTGTATTAATTTCATTATTTTGACTTTGATGTGGGCACTGGTTTATGTTAAGATATTAAAGCATTGTTACTTCTCAGTTAAATTAAAGGACTACGGCTATGAATGATGGAGGGAGTATAACCTTTATACACTTGCGTCTAAGGGTAGGATTACGTTTGTTGTTTAGGTTGTTAATGAGTTACACAATACGTGTTGTAGAATCCCCTTCATAAAATTAAAATTCAAATATGTTTTATGATAATCTTAATTCGTTTGTGTAATTATTTATATCTAAGTACAGCCTAAGTATATTTATATAAAGTCAGTTGAACACTTAATGTGATCTGTTCAGGTACTTTTTGGACATAGGAAAAAATGAAAAATGAAATCTGAGAATATTTTAAGAATTGAATACGATGATTATAGAAATACATGGGTTAGCTTACAGTATTAGATCACGCTCGAGCCTGCAGATATCTGTAAAATTTATTTTAAATAAATGATAAGAAGTATTAAATGTATCAGCGAAGTTGCATAAAAATTTGTCGCCATTACCTGTACTTTTTATAAAAAATGTACTCATTAATAAAAATAAATAAATTATAAATATCTACGGACATACACACAGCACCATTTATTCCCATACTAAGTATTTAGCCTGTTATATGTCCCAAATAACGGATCAACCTACTAAGATATTTTTTTTTTGTAAATGCATTCATATAATAAATATAAAACACCCAGACCAATACAAACAGACATGGACATGCACACAAATATTTATACTGTCTGGGGATCGAACCCGGAACCCTTGGTCTAAGAACCGACATCTCAATCGTTACACCAAATGGGTCGTCCAGTATAGGTATATTTTCACGGCGTAGCACGGGTGGGAAATCACAACAAACAATAGATGAATCTATTGTCTACACGCGTGCTACGTTCGAGTGGATAATGATGTAACGATTTCATCACTCTGACACTGCCTTGAATAGAATCCAAAAACGAAAGCTGTGAGGAATGACCACAATCTGGTATTAATTAGCGATAAGAAATTGTAGCACCTCACTAATGTATAGTGATACTCAGTGTTGCCGCTCACTAGTCGAATATCGATAGGCTATCGATAGTTGGACAAAAGCAATAGCATTGATCGGCCATCGATACTATCGATAGCTTCGTTTAGGGCAATAGTTTTTTTTATGTTATAAGTTTACAGGACGGTCTGGACGCTCACCTGATGGTAAGAGATACGCCAGACCATGACAGAGCCGCATTAAAGGAGACCAACAACTGACAGACAGTTATTATCCTCCATCAATGCCGCACTGCACCCGTCACCCGAGACAACAGATGTTAGGTCTCTTATACTCGGTAATTTCACTAGCTATAGCGCCCTCATCCCGAAACATAAAAGTAGTAGTATCGATAGTATTGGTACACTGCAATATTATCGATAGAATCATAGCTCAATATAGACATAACTATCGATAATATCGGCTTTGTGAATTACACAGATAACACTTACTATCGATAGTGCAAAATTTAATATAATATTGCACTATCAATAGTCAACATTTTATCAATAGTATTTCTACGATCGATAAGTCAAAGTCAAAATTCTTTATACAGATTAAGCTTACAAAGAGCACTTATAAACGTCAGAAAGAATACAAAAAATACATTTAAAATATCAAAGTTAAGCACAATAATGTATTATGATATTTGGAAAAAAGCGCTTCGGCGTTTTGGCCTGTTGAGAAAGAAGCATCCAAGAAAACTCAACAGTACAGCCTTTTTTAAACAATGATTTTAATGTACAGATATTTTGCAAACACTGAAGTAGCTGAGCAGTTTAAGACCATGGATTTTTATCACATAAATATTCGTCAATATTATAGTACCTTTTTCTAGAAAGGTTGTTTTTTATTCTAGCTTTAAACATGTGTAAAGGTAACTCGACAATATTTTGCGGTACCTTATTGAAAAACTTTATACATCTTCCTATAAAAGATTTACCTACTTTATGTAGTTTCAAGTCTGGAACAGCAAGTTTGTTTTCTATTCCTAGTATTAAATTTGTGTGAGTCACATTTTTTTAAAGGTATGATAGTATTTACGGACGTAAATTAAATTTTCATTACTATCGATAGTCATTTCTATATTGAGCTACGATACTATCGATATAATTGCAGTGTACCAATACTATTGCGCTAAACTAAGCTATCGATAGTATAGATGATTTTCGAAGTCAACTATCGATAGTCCGACTATTGATAGTTCGGCAACACTGGTGATACTCATCATCATCATCAGCTCATTAACCGTCCCCACCGAGGGGCACGAGCCTACCCGTATAGGGTGATTAGGTCTTAATCCACGCGGGCCCAGTGCGGGTTGGACGACTTCACGCACAACCTTTGAATCTCTTCGCAGGCGTGCGCGGGTTCCTCATGATGTTTTCCTTCGCCGAAAGAGCCTTGAACTCAGCCCTCCCTCCCGGTAGGAAGGCGACAGTCCACACCATTGAGCCACCGACGCTCTCTGGTGATACTCTGAAACAGTTATTTCGAGTATCATCTTGTTACACGTAAAACCAATCGGTATGTTATTTATTTATGCTGCCTTTGACTTCTCATTTAAGCATATCAATCTGTAATGTAAAGATATTTAACGTTATCAAATTAATCACTAGCTACTTTGATATTCTGTTGCTATTTCACAACAGAACCGCTAAAGGTTGAACGATCTCTCATTGAAAAGGTCAAAAGCCCTGGCTACAAGGGTATGTGTAGTTTGAACGATTAATTACCTGAAGAGTGTTGTTTTTAAAAATTCTAGGTATATCGTTGACGGTTATATCAGTATCTACAATAATAAGTAGGACCCATGAGGTAATTGGTTGAGATATCGCCTCTTACACCAAGGGTTTCCTTGTTCGATCCCCGGGTAGTATAAACATATGTGTGCACGAACATGTCTGTTTGTATTGGTCAGAGTCTTTTCTATGTATAATATGTATGTGTTTACAAAATAAATATATGAGTACGTTTATCCGTTGTTTAGTAGGTATTCATACCCATATCCACTGACATTCACACAGCGCCATCTAGCACCATATTAAGCGAGAAGCTTGTAGTCAAGTTACTAATCAAATGATAAACATACGTATGTAACTTTTTTTGAAAATACATACATATTATCAAAATCTAAGTCTAGGTGTTTATATTATAAATACCCAAACCAATACAGACATGTCATGTTCATTCACACAAATGTTTGTACTACCCGGATATCGAAGTCACAACATTGGTATAGTAGCCGACGTCTCAATCATTACACCACGGGGTCGTCAAACGTGTTTATTGATTTCCCAAAGCTGCTTTTGTAGGAAATGTAGTACTATCACACAATACACCTTCATCATACATACCTCTCACTCTACACCTCCACTCATTCCCATCCACGTTTAGTTATTTTGTATTAGGTCTTTTATATTAAATTCCATATCCCTCTATTATTGGTCTTCTCATTTGTCGCTTCACGACACTTTATGTATTAAACATTTCGGCTTCTATACACTTAGAAACCTTTCGTGTAGGCTGATTTCTCAATCATTAAACTAAATTGGTCTTAGAGAAAACATACTAAAACTCACCTTAAACTATAGTATCCGTTTTTATTTGACAATCCTACCTAGACGACTCACCGAGTCTACCACCTAGTAACTACACTAAAACTTTACTCGTAGATGCATTCAACAGATGAACAAAACTTTATTTTCAACAATGTGGAAGTCTTTTGTATGAAAAGTGATTGAATATAAAAGCCAAGGGTTAATTACAAAGTTCATAAGCACCGAGTTCTTTCCGTAATCTTCTCAGAACCCTTTAAAGGTTCGGGTTCGAGGGGCGCATTATTAAAATTTATATCGGTAGTTACCGTAGGTATATCGATATTAATGACTATATATAAACGGTAGTGAGCAGTGTTGCCCCTCGATAGTCGACTATTGAAAAGCTATTGTAAGTCCACCGATAGTTGGACAAAAGCAATAGTATCGACCGGTTTATCGATAGCTTAGATTAGCACAATAGTGTTAGTACACTGCAATACTGTCGATAGTATCGATACTACCGATAGCTTAGTTTAGCGCAATAGTATAAAACACTGCAGTACTATCGATATTATCGTCGTATCGTAGCTTAACATAGACAACTATCGATAGTATCAATAGTCATTTTTATATTGAGCTACGATACTTTCTATAGTATTGCAGTGTATCAATACTATTGCGCTAAACTAAGCTATCGATAGTATCGAAACTATCGATAGGCTTATCGATAGTGATAGTATACATGATTTTCGAGGTCAACCGTCGATAGTCCAACTATTCAGTTCAGCAACATTGGTTTGACGACCCATTTGGTGTTGCGGTTGAGACGTCGAATGCAACACCAAGGGTTCCGGGTTCGATCCCCGGGCAGTACAAACATTTGTGTGCATGAACATGTCTGTTTGTAATGGTCTGGGTGTTTTCTATGTATAATATGTATGTATTTACAAAAAAAGTATTTAAGTATATTTATTTGTTTAGTACCTATAATACAGGCTTCACGCTTAACTTGGGGCTAGATGGCGCTGTGTGAATGTCAGTGAATATTCATTTATTTATTATTTATTTATTTATTGGTAGTGAGGTGTATGTGGAGCTCTATTTAGAACTGAATAACGATTCTAATAATCAAAATTTATGGATATTTATATAAAAAAATATATATTGATATTAAAATATAAATTTATTGATATTAAAATACATATTGCAAAAAATATTTGAAATCGCACATATTGGCGAGGTACTTGAGAGTAAACGCATACGGAACTTAATAATATCAGTCCAATGGTAGACCAAACTTTTCTTGATAAGTATCATACTTGTCCAGTGAATGTTGGAAAGAGGAAATATTCCTCGATGGACACTTAAAGAAAAAAATGAGCAAAGTTTTATTAGGGCAGGTTTCAAGGTTTAAAAGACCAAGGCCTCTAAGGAAAATCTATGCTTTGCTTTGTCTTTCGCCGAGTAAGCGAATTCCCGAAAGCCCTTTTATACCTCTCTATTTATTTTACCGTTTCCTTTTTGATCGGTATCGTACTCGTGGCCCATTCAGAGCACCGAGTGTCCATGGGTGGTGGTACAATGATATTCTGTATATATATAAAGGTAGATACGCCATCTGTGCCCTCAAAAACGAATCGCCGAAGAGAGTAAAGTATGTACTCTTTTGTTTAGGTAAATGTGTTCGAAATTCGAAATAAGTGTATATGTGCTGTCACTACATTTGGAATACTTTTTTCGATTGGTTGGTGAGCACATCACGAATCCATACTATTTTTATCATTGTGGTGGTATTATTAACAACAGTTGATACATCTACTCATTTGCCTACTTATCAAATAAATAATAAAAATCGAAAAAAACAAAAATGATAAATTCTATACAGTCTTGATGTCAATCTTACTTTATTTTTTGTATCTTTCTGAACACATAACATTTAATTTTTATTGCACTTTCGATCAAATATTATAAAGTGAATATAATATATGCTTACACATT
Organism: Leucinodes orbonalis; assembly: GCA_019425675.1. Classification (NCBI taxonomy): domain Eukaryota; kingdom Metazoa; phylum Arthropoda; class Insecta; order Lepidoptera; family Crambidae; genus Leucinodes; species Leucinodes orbonalis. The sequence continues at coordinate 19,515 of PQWD01000650.1, forward strand.
AATAAAGATAAACATTTTTACTGAAAATACGTAATAAATAAGATTCAGGCAAAGAATATATTCATTATGCTAACATTATGTTTTCTTTGCAATATTAAATAAATAAACCATTTAGATCAGGTTACTTCCACGAAAAGTAAATTATTTCAAATATGCCAAAAGGCTATCAGTACATACTTTGCATTACAAATTTCTAAAGTAGTAGACTAAAAGCGAAATCATTTCCCATCTGATAAATTTTTAATTATAATAACGAACGATCCTTTGAATCGGACTCAGCGAATCCATCAAAATAAATCTCAGAATAAGGACTATAAAATTGATGATGCAATAATTAATTCAGATTAGGAAAGGTTCATTAGTCCACCCGAATAACAGTTATGGAAACTGTCCTAATGCGGTGCGGATTATCCCTTATAGGCTTAATTGAAAAGGGTTTCCGAATCAACATTATTTGTTACGAAAGTACCGTTGAACTGAATGTATTCCTTTTATTAAATAAAATAAAGGCTACCATGTTATGCCTTAGGGGGATCGTGAATAAGATTGTCTCAATCTGGTCCATTTTATTGCGTTAAAATGTGTATAGGACAGTCAGGATGCTAAACTGACGGTAAGTGACACGCCTGACCATGACAAAGCGGCATTGATTGTTGAGACCAACAACTGATAGACAGTAATTATTCTCCACCAATGCCGCACTGCGCCTGTCACCCAAAACAACAGAGGTTTCTCGTATACCCGGTAATTTCACTAGCTACAGTGCCCTTATCCCGCAACAAATAAGTGCAAAACAGTTCTATTTCACGGAACGATATCTGGCAGTGCGGTGGTACCTACCCAGACGACTAAGTGCCGATTTTACCACCTAGTGAAATCATTGCAAGCAAGCAAGTATTTCTCTCGCCATCACAGTTATATTTTCAGAATAATGATGTTATTGTTCATCATCATCATCATTATATAACGTCCCTTTGGAAGTACAAGGGCTTCCCCAACAGCATCGCTATGGGGAGATTAGTCCGTGACTCACCACCCAGGCCCAATGCGGATTGGTGGGTGTAGTAGTGACTGCTAAGTAATTTGGAATAAGAATACATTAAAGAATACAAGGACGAGTCATCTTGCGGTATTGCAACAGCAAATAAAGAGTTATATTATAAGGACATGAATTTGGGGGATTAAAGAAA
>PQWD01000651.1:0-126271 GCA_019425675.1 Leucinodes orbonalis
AACAATAAAATAAATAGAAAAGATATAACATAATTGTAAACATACCGTCAGCTGCCTGGGACACCTTATGACATTGTGACTAACGGGAAAAGGAGCTGCTATGTCATAAAGACTAGGAAAAACCGGACAAAGTGATGTTTCCCCACGGGAATCGAACCCAAGACCTCCTGTCACGCAGCTAAACGCTATGCCACTAGCATCATGGAGGTCCGTTTCTTGTTTATAATGTAAATAAATATTTGGTAATTCACATGCCCATTTATAAGTCGTTCAACCGGCTTAAATAGAAGAAATAATGCAAAACTCCAATGCTAAAGCAATTTACTACAAGCTCCAAATTATATTGTATTTATTTTAGTTTTAAAATCCCTTACTGATATATATTCTCACAGCAGTTTTGAATATGGCCCTTTAATTTTATTATTTCTGGCCTAAGGGATTCGACCCTTGGTTAACCTACGTTGAGACTATAATCGCTTTATAGCTCCAGATTGCTAGCTACTAATGCTTAATGAGGTCATTAAATTGACATTACAGTAACGTCGGCAACAGTGGCAGTAAGTTAGTAGCCTCTTGTGGTGAGAACAATTAGTCAAGTGCGTAGGTGTGTACAAGGGTTGCCACCCGTACTTTAAAATAAAGTATTGTACGTTATTTAAGGTAATTGTACTCTATACTGTATAAGACAAATATGGTAAAACATATAATAATGTTACGAATTGACGTAATTAAAATGACATCAAATGTGGCGGCTTATATGTGACGCCAATCCACCAAAGAGTATGACATGCGATTGTCAAATAGAAAGGAGTCTAGTATGCTCTAGATATTTCGCGAACTATCTAGAATGACGTCGTCGCTTCCAGCTTTGTGGGTGGACGGGTATATAAGGCGATCCGATGCCTGCGCCGAGAATCTTGTGTTCTACTCAAGAGCGAACGAAGAGCGAAGTACCTGCGACTACAAGGAAGAAGCGAGTTATAAAGCGGTATCTAAGGGATCGTCGAGTGTGAGATAACAGTGTGAAGAGTTAACGAGTGATTATAACGTGTGTGCAGACATTATACGTACTCATCAAGTGTTGATTTATAGTGTGCAGTGTTAATTACGGATGATAGTGCGTGCGTTAATTGACTAATTAGTGAGAGTGTAAGTGTAATTAGTGTTGTGTGTAATTAATAGTGGTAAATTAATAACGGGTGTTACGTGTTATTCTTCGTGTTTGGCAATAATTTATCCGGAACCCCCAGCTCGTAACAATAAAACAATAGTCATCAGTACTTTTCTTGATATGAAATTTATCAATTGATGTTAAGTTGTGAAACTAATTTAAGAATAAATTGTAATTTATTTGTATATTGTGTACTTTTTTAATCTATAATAACCAATGTACTTTAAATGCAAAGATAAAAGGTGGCAACCCTAGTATGTACCGTACGCAGATTTGGTTTTACTGTTACCTATATAGTATTAGCCCTTTGAACGTCAATGACACCTAAAGGCACAATAGATTTACTATTGTGTCTGGATTCTTGACGTTTGAAGTGTTAAATATAACCTATTGAGACATTGTATGGTTATTGGATAATAAGATATAATGAGAAAGCAATGCTAACATTTGTTATTTTCTTATAGAAAACAGTAAGATTAAATTTAAATCCAGACCACCTAACTGTTGGACGATTTCATTTCATTCATTTCATTTCATTCAGCTTTGACGTAACTTACAAACACTGCCATATTAGTGGGTGGTATCAGACGCTGAACGTGATTGCAGAAACATGCTTTCATCGTTCTTTCCAGACAATCATGGTGATTCGGTTTGTAATGTGCCAACCAAAAGTAGAAAATCTATCACCCGTTTCAAGCAGCAATCTAAACTGATCACTTAGACCACCACAAGACGGATGTTTGTGCAGCCAAAGTATGTGAGTTTACTAGAGGCCAAACCCCCTACATCGTTTTCCCTATAAAGGCCGACACTAACAGACTTACAGACTTACTTAGTTCTTTCGTAGTAACTGAACTGAAGATCGTCTGCCCGTTGGGCATCCTATGAAATAATAATAAACGAAACATTGCTGTTTACTAATTTTCATGTGTTTTTGTATTATTTTAAATATTTTATTGTTCGTTTCCCTGTGGCGAATAGATGATTTCCTTTTATTCTTTTACTTGCTTGCATAGCACTTGTAAATGTCCCATTATTAACAGTATCACAGTCAGTGTTGCCACCGTAGCCCTTTTGTGGCTAGATCTAGCAGCTTTTAGTATAAGTGAATTCCTTTTCTAACGATTAAGCCCAAAAAGGGCAATCAAGCTCTTCTTCACTGTCTTGAAATATTACCAAATTGTGAAGTTTTTGACATGTAACAAGTACTTATCTGCTATTTCATCAGTCAAGAAAATGTTTTTTTAGAGAAAAAAAAAATGGTTTCATAACAATGATTATTTCAGCATTTTTAGAACATAATATCTTTTGATACTCAAGCCCTATCTAGCCCTTTTTCAAAAACTAAGGTGGCAACACTGGCCACAGTGGTCTTCTTTCGAATCTGTAGTAAAGTAAAGCAGGAATATATGCCTGCACCTGCCCTGAATGTTTCTGCTCCCAATATTTCTTGGGAAACACCGCCTTTAAATTTATCAGTGCAAAGCTGACCGCGACGAGTTAAATGCCCGAAAATCCGTTGCTATTCAGTTTAACCATGGACACGGCACAGGATGCTGAGGGGTATTTATTACATTGAGAATGGAGACACTTTATTGCTTTTATTGGAAAATGTGCTCAGCAGAATTAAATCACTTAAATAAGATTATATTTATCGTTGTAAGAAATAGGTACAGAATAGAAAAAAGGTTTGTAGTGTACACGCGTATAAAATGATAATAGCTACGAGGTTGTGAAAATTTTATTGGCATACATTTTGTTTTCTTGTTCTTTTGTATCTTGCGATAGTTTTATATGGGGTTTACCACCAATGGTTGAAGTCAATTACATCGAATTTATGAATATTACCTATTATAATATATATCCTATTTTAGCGTAGGAGTCAACATTTAGCTGTAAAAAGAGCTTGGCGTATTATCATCAGCTCCTTAAACGTCCTCACCGAGGGGCACGAGCCTACCCGTATAGGGTGATTAGGCCTTAGTAGTCCACGCAGACCCAGTGCGGATTGGACGACTTCACAACACACCTAGAATCTCTTCCGCAGGCGTGTGCGGGTTTCCACGATGTTTTCCTTCACCGTAAGAACGTCGGATAACGTATATATATTTTCGAAAATTCGAAAACACATTGGTACATGTCGGGATTTGATCCTCAGACCTCCCGGTAGGAAGGCGACAGTCCACACCATAGAGCCACCGACGCTCTTTGAGCCACCGACGCTCTAGCGCTTGGCGTATAATAAATGTTTATATTATATACTAAAATGTGGTGTAAAAACAAAAAATAAATTCATTTCAAAATGAGATACCGTTTTGCTCCCCGTGTCAGTCTTAACCGTTCCTAACTTCATTATCATGTCATATAAAATGCATCTTTAAAATTCAGAACGTAGTTTGGCAAAATTTTAGCGAGCGCCCTCTTCGACTGAAGTTACAACACGATTTGAGCCGGCATTTAGTACGTGCTTCGGTATGAACGGCTCACCAGCTGCTATGAATTTTATGATAATGAATATTGCTGAACGTACTTTCCTCTATTCCGTTGGGGCTAGGATGAAACCGTTATTTTTTAATGGAATAGGCCTGTTTTATAATAGAATTAGTCGTTTAGTTCGACCTTAGTAATATTTATCAATAAAATAATTAAGGCTTACCACGTTGTTGTAATTACGGCAGATTTTAAAAGGAGTTTACCTAACCCATACCTATAGATATGTACTCAAATTAAACAAATGAAATTCCTCGGGCAAAGATACAAGACAATAAAAACCTAGTAAATTTTATTTTCGTTATAAATTTACAGTCAATTAGTATCAAACCTTTACCATACTATTTTGTAAACAGTAAACAATCTCAAATTTTTACCCGGAAACCCGGATTTGAAGTACCCATAGTACAAGTTTCTTACTTAAATTGAGACTAGATGGCGCTGTATAAATGTCGATGGATATTTTTGATTTAGTAAATAAATCCAAAATTCATATTTTGTATTTTTTACTAACCATAAGTCCATCAGTTGTCATACACTTATGTATGTGAAGTACGTAGTTAAGACCTACTATTCAGGTTAGTTGTCCATCTTACCTCATCTTGCAGAGGAGGTGCCTCGTTAGTTGCGGTTCGTGGATTTGATATCGACTGACAAGGCTCAACATCGTCATATATCATGGTAGGTTTTGGGTATGTTCCTCGCATTTCAAAAGCATTCTGATACACAGGTGTTATTGAAGAATAATCTCAAGGTTAACCAGGAGCTTGTTTGCGAGATATGTCTGCTATGTTTTTGGTAAAGTTTAGAAATACTCGTACGTATCATTTTGATTCTAACGAAAACAAAATGGCGAAAACCTTGTGGTGAGTTGTTTGATAATTTTCAAAACTGAACTTGCAACGTTGTTAAAAGATTTACGTCTCAATTATTGATATTAATACATTATAAACATATTAGTTATCGAAACGTTTGTTTGGGCTTTATACACGCTTATGAGGCACAAACATCTCATACATCAACATCATGTAGCGAACGGAATAAGTGATAAACTTTTATCGAAGACGCGGTAAACATTATACTAAAACACAAGGTGTTCTTAAACAAACTTTTCATAGATAAAGAAGTCTTCACTAGTTTTACAACCGTTGTTTACCTTTGACTCCTGAGTTTTCTGAAAGATATTATGGTTTGTTCTTCAGGCAACACCTACCTTTAAATGACAATACACAATAAAAGAAATAATAGATAAGGAAGAAGAATCGCAATTCACTATTTTGTTTTGATGACCCATATGGTGGAATGGCCGAGACGTCGGCTATTACACCAAGGGTTCCGGATTCGATCCCCGGGCATCATAAACATTTGAGTACATTAACATGTCCGTTTGTAATGGTCTGTCCAAAAAAAATTATATACAGGGTTACTGGTTAAGTCGACCTAGATCCTTGAAGAGGTTGTAGTATCCATCATTTCTCTACTCTTCAGAAGATCTGGTGAAATTAATTTTTCAATTTCCTTATATACAGTGACGATTGTGGCAACAATCACTAACTTTAATAATATGAATTCAGATAAATCAGATTTGTATTACCATAACAATTCATTATTTGTACCTTCATTATTGCTAGACGTTGTCTTTTAAAAATTGGAATGCAGGTGATAAATCTCGACAATCTGATAACAAATAAAGGATCAATTTCATTTCATAGGACTGATCTCTTAGTAGGTTTTCCAGCAAAATTATACTCGTACAATAGCTGTGTAATTAGTATTTAAAAAAATATATAAAAAATGTGTTTATTGTAATGTTTTAATCGGAAAATCAATAATTATTTAAGGGTTCGGTATTAATATACAGACTGTATTAAATAAATTGATGAAAGCAACTGTAATTATGAGTCCTAAATTGTGAAAAAGCTTGTTATGTTTCTCTGTTAAATCATGTGGCTCCTCTCATAAGAGATCCAGTCTGCTTCCACCTTGCCGCCAAAACCAACACCGCTCGAAATATTCTTGACAGTCCAATTTCTGTTTGGCATTGAATAAAATCACTTGTTAATTGATCAACCGTTTTGATTTTAGATGGGATTTTTAATTGACTTAGAATTAGGCTCATACGTGTTTTTACGAATATTTATTCTGATTACGCACTGGCGGCAGCAAGAGGAAGATTCTGTTTGAATGATGTCCAAAGTCTTTAATATATAACTCAGGCCAATAAAAACGTAGTTACAATCGATTATAGACTTTGATATCCTTCTTAAACCACATTAAGTTAACATAATGAGAGCACATCACCTATGAGAATTGCAAACGGTTTTATGGAATTAAGTCCTATATGCAGCGTCTTGTACAATGATGATGACTAAGCCCGTATGTTCCAAACTTACGTCTTTGAAACTTTTAAAGAGTTGCTTTTACTACGCTTGGCTATTTCTATGTGACTCAAACCGTTATACAGCCAAGCGGAGTGCGAATCTTACTCTGGCCGAGACTGAGCAACTATGTCGGACTCACTACTAATTCATGTGTCTGCGTATTTGGACGCAGCAAGCTAAGCTCACATAAATCTCACTGCATGGCGTGAAATGCATTTTATCTGCGACATGATTCGACACCTGTTAGAGTAACGATCTACGTACGTAGAATACTGTGACAGAGATCAACACAGCTACTCTGCTCTAACCTTATTAATTTCTTGCCAAAATTCTAACCAAAATAGGCCAAAGAAAAAAAATAGCGAATCGATATTACCAAAATGAAAGGTTAGTTACAACCTAGTAGATAGGGGGTAGTCTACAACCTGCTGAAACGTACCAGACCGCTATTTCACTTGATACGGTTAGCCCTATAACAGTTCCAATTGAATCATAGTCTTTATTATAGGTGACACTGAGTTGTCGGGCACCACAGCATTCCTGAACAGATGTCTTTGGCTTGTGTTGATGAGGGCAATAAAGTAGTAAACTTGGTTATCTCAGACACAGTGTCAGTGAAGTAGTGCGGATCGAATATACTCTATGTTTGTTCTAGTCACTTCAAGGTGCTTACCGGAGCATTGCCGTGTTATAAAAAAATAGTCGTAAAAACGGGTACATAACGGAGAACTCGTAAACTTTCTAACAAATAGATAATTAAAAGAAGACACTTTGGCCAGAACTAATAAATACGCAAAGTAATAAATGATAAAAAATTTATAAAAAAAAACGATAAAATTTACGAGAAAAAAGAAAGAAAGAACAGGTACGTTAATTTAGGACGACTCTTTCATGCCAACTAACTTAGCAGGAACTTGGAGGCCTTAGACTGATAGAAATATAACTAAATACATAATAAAGAATTTAAGGATGCGGTCAGTATATACATTCTATCAAAACTTAGTAAATACACAAACTTTCTTTAATCCCCCAAATTCATGTCCTTATAATATAACACTTTATTTGCTGTTGCAATACCGCAAGATGACTCGTCCTTGTATTCTGTAATGTATTCTTATTCCAAATTACTTAGCAGTCACTACACCACCAATCCGCATTGGGCCTGGGTGGTGAGTCACGGACTAATCTCCCCATAGCGATGCTGTTGGGGAAGCCCTTGTACTTCCAAAGGGACGTTATATAATGATGATGATGATGAACAATAACATCATTATTCTGAAAATATAACTGTGATGGCGAGAGAAATACTTGCTTGCTTGCAATGATTTCACTAGGTGGTAAAATCGGCACTTAGTCGTCTGGGTAGGTACCACCGCACTGCCAGATATCGTTCCGTGAAATGGAACTGTTTTGCACTTATTTGTTGCGGGATAAGGGCACTGTAGCTAGTGAAATTACCGGGTATACGAGAAACCTCTGTTGTTTTGGGTGACAGGCGCAGTGCGGCATTGGTGGAGAATAATTACTGTCTATCAGTTGTTGGTCTCAACAATCAATGCCGCTTTGTCATGGTCAGGCGTGTCACTTACCGTCAGTTTAGCATCCTGACTGTCCTATACACATTTTAACGTAATAAAATGGACCAGATTGAGACAATCTTATTCACGATCCCCTAAGGCATAACATGGTAGCCTTTATTTTATTTAATAAAAGGAATACATTCAGTTCAACGGTACTTTCGTAACAAATAATGTTGATTCGGAAACCCTTTTCAATTAAGCCTATAAGGGATAATCCGCACCGCATTAGGACAGTTTCCATAACTGTTATTCGGGTGGACTAATGAACCTTTCCTAATCTGAATTAATTATTGCATCATCAATTTTATAGTCCTTATTCTGAGATTTATTTTGATGGATTCGCTGAGTCCGATTCAAAGGATCGTTCGTTATTATAATTAAAAATTTATCAGATGGGAAATGATTTCGCTTTTAGTCTACTACTTTAGAAATTTGTAATGCAAAGTATGTACTGATAGCCTTTTGGCATATTTGAAATAATTTACTTTACGTGGAAGTAACCTGATCTAAATGGTTCATTTATTTAATATTGCAAAGAAAACATAATGTTAGCATAAGGAATATATTCTTTGCCTGAATCTTATTTATTACGTATTTTCAGTAAAAAAAATTCTCTTTATTTGGGTCAAAGCATAATATATATATTCACTTTATAATATTTGATCGAAAGTGCAATATAAATTAAATGTTATGTGTTTAGAAAGATACAAAAAATAAAGTAAGATTGACATCAAGACTGTATAGAATTTATCATTTTTGTTTTTTGATTTTTATTATTTATTTGATAAGTAGACAAATGAGTAGATGTATCGACTGTTGTTAATAATACCACCACAATGATGTAAAAAGTATGGATTCGTGATATGCTCACCAACCAATCGAAAAAAGTGTTCCGTATGCAGTGACAACACACATACACATATTTCGAATTTCGAACACATTTACCTAAACAAAAGAGTACAAACTATACTCTCTTTGGCAATTCGTTTTTGAGGCACAGATGGCGTATCTACCTTTATATATACACAGAATATCATTGTACCACCACCCATGGACAATCGGTGCTCTGAATGTGCAACGAGTACGATACCGATCAAAAAGGAAACGATAAAATAAATACAGAGGTAGAAAAGGGCATTCGGGATTGCGGTAAACTCGCTCACTCGGCGAAAGACAAAGCAAAGCATAGATTTTCCTTAGAGGCCTTGGTCTTTTAAACCTTGCAACCTGCCCTAATAAAACTTTGCTCTTCTCATTTTTTTCTATAAGTGTCCATCAAGGAATATTTCCTCTTTCCAACATTCACTGGACAAGTATGATGATTTGATGCTTATTAAGGAAAGTTTAGTCTACCATTGGACTGATATTATTAAGTTACGTATGCGTTTACTCTCAAGTACCTCGCCAATATGTGCGATTTCAATTATTTTTTGCAATGTGTATTTTAATATCAATAACTTTAATTCACAAAATAAAATATCCATAAGTTTGATTATTATAATCGTTATTCAGTAATAGAGGCACCACATACACCTCACTACCAATGTTGCCGAACTAGCAATAGTTGGACTATCGATGGTTGACCTCGAAAATCATGTATACTATCACTATCGGTAGGCCTATCGATAGTTTCGATACTATCGATAGCTTAGTTTAGCGCAATAGTATTGATACACTGCTATACTTTAGTAAAATATCGTAGCTCAATATAAAAATGACTATTGATACTATCGATAGTTGTCTATGTTAAGCTACGATACGACGATACTATCGATAGTACTGCAGTGTTTTATACTATTGTGCTAAACTAAGCTAACGGTAGTATCGATACTATCGACAGTATTGCAGTGTACTAACACTATTGTGCTAATCTAAGCTATCGATAGGCCGGTCGATACAATTGCTTTTGTCCAACTATCGGTGGACTTACAATAGCTTTTCAATAGTCGACTATCGAGGGGCAACACTGCTCACTACTGTTTATATATGAAGTCATTAATATCGATATACCTACGGTAACTACCGATATAAATTTTAATAATGCGCCCCTCGAACCCGAACCTTTAAAGGGTTCTGAGAAGATAACGGAAAGAACTCGGTGCTTATGAACTTTGTAATTAACCCTTGGCTTTTATATTCAATCACTTTTCATACAAAAGACTTCCACATTGTTGAAAATAAAGTTTTGTTCATCTGTTGAATGCATCTATGAGTAAAGTTTTAGTGTAGTTACTAGGTGGTAGACTCGGTGAGTCGTCTAGGTAGGATTGTCAAATAAAAACGGATACTATAGTTTGAGGTGAGTTTTAGTATGTTTTCTCTAAGACCAATTTAGTTTAATGATTGAGAAATCAGCCTACACGAAAGGTTTCCAAGTGTATAGAAGCCAAAATGTTTAATACATAAAGCAGCTTTGGGAAATCAATAAACACGTGCGACGACCCCGTGGTGTAATGATTGAGACGTCGGCTACTATACCAATGTTGTGACTTCGATATCCGGGTAGTACAAACATTTTTGTGAATGAACATGACATGTCTATATTGGTTTGGGTATTTATAATATAAACACCTAGACTTAGATTTTGATAATATGTATGTATTTTCAAAAAAAGTTACATACGTATGTTTATCATTTGATTAGTAACTTGACTACAAGCTTCTCGCTTAATATGGTGCTAGATGGCGCTGTGTGAATGTCAGTGGATATGGGTATGAATACCTACTAAACAACGGATAAACGTACTCATATATTTATTTTGTAAACACATACATATTATACATAGAAAAGACTCTGACCAATACAAACAGACATGTTCGTGCACACATATGTTTTACTACCCGGGGATCGAACAAGGAAACCCTTGGTGTAAGAGGCGATATCTCAACCAATTACACCTCATGGGTCTACTATTACTTATTATTGTAGATACTGATATAACCGTCAACGATATACCTAGAATTTTTAAAAACAACACTCTTCAGGTAATCAATCGTTCAAAATACACATACCCTTGTAGCCAGGGCTTTTGACCTTTTCAATGAGAGATCGTTCAACCTTTAGCGGTTCTGTTGTGAAATAGCAACAGAATATCAAAGTAGCTAGTGATTAATATGATAACGTTAAATATCTTTACATAACAGATTGATATGCTAAAATGGAAAGTCAAAGGCAGCATAAATAAATAACATACCGATTGGTTTTACGTGTAACAAGATGATACTCGAAATAACTGTTTCAGAGTATCACCAGAGAGCGTCGGTGGCTCAATGGTGTGGACTGTCGCCTTCCTACCGGGAGGGCTGAGGTTCAAGGCTCTTTCGGCGAAGGAAAACATCATGAGGAACCCGCGCACGCCTGCGAAGAGATTCAAAGGTTGTGCGTGAAGTCGTCCAACCCGCACTGGGCCCGCGTGGATTAAGACCTAATCACCCTATACGGGTAGGCTCGTGCCCCTCGGTGGGGACGATTAATGAGCTGATGATGATGATGAGTATCACCAGTGTTGCCGAACTATCAATAGTCGGACTATCGATAGTTGACTTCGAAAATCATCTATACTATCGATAGCTTAGTTTAGCGCAATAGTATTGGTACACTGCAATTATATCGATAGTATCGTAGCTCAATATAGAAATGACTATCGATAGTAATGAAAATTTAATTTACGTCCGTAAATACTATCATACCTTTAAAAAAATGTGACTCACACAAATTTAATACTAGGAATAGAAAACAAACTTGCTGTTCCAGACTTGAAACTACATAAAGTAGGTAAATCTTTTATAGGAAGATGTATAAAGTTTTTCAATAAGGTACCGCAAAATATTGTCGAGTTACCTTTACACATGTTTAAAGCTAGAATAAAAAACAACCTTTCTAGAAAAAGGTACTATAATATTGACGAATATTTATGTGATAAAAATCCATGGTCTTAAACTGCTCAGCTACTTCAGTGTTTGCAAAATATCTGTACATTAAAAATCATTGTTTAAAAAAGGCTGTACTGTTGAGTTTTCTTGGATGCTTCTTTCTCAACAGGCCAAAACGCCGAAGCGCTTTTTTCCAAATATCATAATACATTATTGTGCTTAACTTTGATATTTTAAATGTATTTTTTGTATTCTTTCTGACGTTTATAAGTGCTCTTTGTAAGCTTAATCTGTATAAAGAATTTTGACTTTGACTTATCGATCGTAGAAATACTATTGATAAAATGTTGACTATTGATAGTGCAATATTATATTAAATTTTGCACTATCGATAGTAAGTGTTATCTGTGTAATTCACAAAGCCGATATTATCGATAGTTATGTCTATATTGAGCTATGATTCTATCGATAATATTGCAGTGTACCAATACTATCGATACTACTACTTTTATGTTTCGGGATGAGGGCGCTATAGCTAGTGAAATTACCGGGGTATAAGAGACCTAACATCTGTTGTCTCGGGTGACGGGTGCAGTGCGGCATTGATGGAGGATAATAACTGTCTGTCAGTTGTTGGTCTCCTTTAATGCGGCTCTGTCATGGTCTGGCGTATCTCTTACCATCAGGTGAGCGTCCAGACCGTCCTGTAAACTTATAACATAAAAAAAACTATTGCCCTAAACGAAGCTATCGATAGTATCGATGGCCGATCAATGCTATTGCTTTTGTCCAACTATCGATAGCCTATCGATATTCGACTAGTGAGCGGCAACACTGAGTATCACTATACATTAGTGAGGTGCTACAATTTCTTATCGCTAATTAATACCAGATTGTGGTCATTCCTCACAGCTTTCGTTTTTGGATTCTATTCAAGGCAGTGTCAGAGTGATGAAATCGTTACATCATTATCCACTCGAACGTAGCACGCGTGTAGACAATAGATTCATTTATTGTTTGTTGTGATTTCCCACCCGTGCTACGCCGTGAAAATATACCTATACTAAATGACCCATTTGGTGTAACGATTGAGATGTCGGTTCTTAGACCAAGGGTTCCGGGTTCGATCCCCAGACAGTATAAATATTTGTGTGCATGTCCATGTCTGTTTGTATTGGTCTGGGTGTTTTATATTTATTATATGAATGCATTTACAAAAAAAAATATCTTAGTAGGTTGATCCGTTATTTGGGACATATAACAGGCTAAATACTTAGTATGGGAATAAATGGTGCTGTGTGTATGTCCGTAGATATTTATAATTTATTTATTTTTATTAATGAGTACATTTTTTATAAAAAGTACAGGTAATGGCGACAAATTTTTATGCAACTTCGCTGATACATTTAATACTTTCTTATCATTTATTTAAAATAAATTTTACAGATATCTGCAGGCTCGAGCGTGATCTAATACTGTAAGCTAACCCATGTATTTCTATAATCATCGTATTCAATTCTTAAAATATTCTCAGATTTCATTTTTCATTTTTTCCTATGTCCAAAAAGTACCTGAACAGATCACATTAAGTGTTCAACTGACTTTATATAAATATACTTAGGCTGTACTTAGATATAAATAATTACACAAACGAATTAAGATTATCATAAAACATATTTGAATTTTAATTTTATGAAGGGGATTCTGCAACACGTATTGTGTAACTCATTAACAACCTAAACAACAAACGTAATCCTACCCTTAGACGTAAGTGTATAAAGGTTATACACCCTCCATCATTCATAGCCGTAGTCCTTTAATTTAACTGAGAAGTAACAATGCTTTAATATCTTAACATAAACCAGTGCCCACATCAAAGTCAAAATAATGAAATTAATTAACATAATATGTATAATCAATGGTCAGTTAAGTACAAGTATATAAATCGTATTTTTTCGACCAATCAGCATTAAGAAGTACCATAGCTTTCACCATCAATTATTATCTGATTGGTTGAATTAGTCATTTGCACATAGCACAATAAAGCAGTGTTAGTCAAAAAGGTCAAGACAGGCAGAATAATTACTGAAACCGATGATTAAACATATTTGATTCAAAGAGATTCCTGCTGATTTTTACACTCATTATAATTCACGCGGCACACACTCTGTGACCCAGGTTGGACCGATGAACCAAAAAATCTACCCAAAATATACTTAGTATATTTTTTTTTTTTATAAATTAACAATCAACTTTATGTAATAAATTAATAATCAGTTTTATGTAATTTATCTTGAAAAATGAATAAAACTACAGTTAATCGTTGATTTATAACGATTCTATACAACGGAGACCTTAGCGATGAGCAGATTACTTACCTCCCGTTTTACTACGCACCCTTTAATTTACGTCTTGTCCTTTGTTTATGTGGTAGCTCAATCATTTACATGCCTTGTTGTTTGATAGCGGTTGGGGACTTCATGTTTATCTTCCAAGTTATGACTGCTTGCAATTGTGATTTAGGCTTCAATTTATTCATCATCATCATTTCAGCCACATAATATCCACTACTGAACATAGGGCTCACCCAATAACTTCCACGCCAACCAGTCAGAAGCTATCTGCATCCAGCGGCCCCCACAACCTTCCTCAGGTCATTTATCTTATAGGCGGACGTCCCACGCTGCGCTTGCCGGTACGTGGTCTCTATTCGAGACCCTTTCGGCTGAAAGATTGATTTATTATTTAAGTATTTCTATTTAGATTTCTCTATGTCCAAAAAGGGCCATTACATAACTATTAAAACAGTAAAAAAAGTTTTCACAAAAACAACATTTATCTCGAGATTTGTCAAAAATAAAGTCTCTCTTAAAGTTCAATGATTGGAAAAATGGTAAGCTAAAAACTACTGGTCAACTAAGGAATAAAAATTTCCACTTTCAGCGAATATTTTCAACTATTCTTATTTCCCAGCACACTAATTGCTATCGGAATATTTTTAGCCTTCGCTTCTATTGTTCGTTTATGGTGAAGTTGTAATAAAATCGATAATTGTAATTGAAAGTCCCAGTGTTCCTAACGAATAAAGTTATAACGAAATTTCATATTTCAAAATCGTCAGCTATAGAAAACCTTGAAAGATGTTACAATGACTGTATTAAAATAATCTAGAAAAACTTAACTGGTGACTACTAACTAGAGAAAAAAGGAATCAATCACTTTCGCGTTCTTCCTCCCATTTGTATCTTTTTTTCTAACACTTCTCTCTCTCTTGGTTGTAGCCGTGTAGTTTAAGTTCGCCAAATCATTTTATACATCACCAAATTGTTATCGTTGACCTTTATGCATTTTGCCTGGTATGATGAGGTTGATTTTTTTAGTTATTAAATGAACGGGATGCTCTCTCTCTTTCATCTCTCACAGACACAGTCTTGTCCTTTTCAAATCTTGCATGGCCAGTTTTGGTTTTGTTTTGTTATTCGGTTAATTTGGTCTTGATCTAACAAAAACTCAAGTCTTAGACCAATATTATAACACCATTTTTAGTGGTGGCCTGTCATTTTAAAATAGCTGTCTGGAACAACAGCTCAATGTGTCTTACGAAGCATCGAGGTTATGAAAAAATATTTTTCGTTCACTCGTCTAACTGACCAATCACTGCTATAAAAACTTAACTACGCAATAGCCAACCGATCTCGCTAGTTGCTTTACTCTCAATGAATTCTGGTTTTATATACAGCAATTTATATCATGAATAAAGCTGAAACCACCTGCGGTATCGATACTGGTGAACATTATAGCCTCGCACATAACAATTAGCATCAATTCACAATGGTTTCAGTTCTCTTCATTCGCGGAAGCGTTGAATCAAAGTGCGGTGACAAATAATGGAACAGCCTGTGAAACCACGACCGCACGCAAAAGGTATTCCAGTCTCATGATTAATAAATGAGAGCTCTATTCTATGATTCTGTTGGAAATCACTCATATATTTAATTGTGTTACTTTCAACTATTGATCGATCAAACACGTTTCATGGGTTGTAAATTATCTCATATTTGTTAACGCGAAATCTTTTGATTCTTATAAATATTGTTTAATATAATATTCACAATCGTTTACTTTGCATTGCTCTGTCAAAATAAATTTGATGAAATCATACATACATTTTTTCCACCCGAATAATCCTACAATTAAAACAATGATAGTCACTGATCGTGAATGATTTGGTATCTCCAATACATCATTTTGATATACTCATTTCCAAATCGAGATTTGATTAATGAATAGCAATAATTCAACTATCTGAACCAAGCTGCAGAGCTTCAGCTATTTAGAGCGTCGGTGGCTCAATGGTGTCTGTCGCCCTCCTACCGGGATGGCTGAGGTTCAAATCCTGCCACGTACCAATGTGTTTTCGAATTTTCGAAAAATATATGTACGTTTTCCGACGCTCTTACGGTGAAGGAAAAAATCGTGAGGAAACCTGCGCACGCCTGCGAAGAGATTTAAAGGTTGTGCGTGAAGTCGTCCAACCCGCACTGGGCCCGCGTGGACGACTAAGGCCTAACACCCTACACGGGTAGGCTCGTGCCCCTCGGTGGGGACATTTAATGAGCTGATGATGAACCAAGCTTATTATGATGATGCTTCTTTTTAACGGTAATATGTATTTTGAACCTCGATGTTTCAGAACAATGAAGCCATACCATTAATTCAAGAAACGACTCCAGTTAATGGTATATCAATAATTTTTAGTTCTATACATTCTCGTAAATATGAACTTGATATTTTGCATAGAAAAATCAACATACTTTAATATTTTCTTCGATCAAAGAACGTACCGTTGTAACTCGTATCTTCGCACTCCTGCACTTTTTTACTTCCGATTGCGAGGACCAATAAAATCTTCCAAAACATAATAGACTGCCTCATGCGAACAGAACTATTTTTTAACAAATTCCTCAATTCCTAACAAAAGTGATTAACGACTGGAGCAAAATCTAGGGTAAAAGAAAAAGTGAGTCTAAAGAATATGGTGGGTATCGAAAACACTTTAGCAATTTGATGTAATTGGTTGACGAGATTTTCGGAAACTGTACCTTGTGAAGGAAAGAAATACAAAGAAAGACACACCAGTGGTCTACTAGACACTAACCTGATGTTTCTTCAGTCAACGTTTGCTTAGAGCAGGATGTTCCCAGATTTTTTCGAAGCACTATGATAAGCATCTCATGGTAGCAAACAAATGATTCACGTAAAGTAACATGAGCTGTCCCAATTAGACTAAGCTTTGAATAAGTCACTTAACATTCTAATACCTAATTGTATTTTTGTTGGATCAAAACAAATTATCTTACAGTTACAAAGGCAGCTTGTTAAAACTTTCCCAAAAAGCCACTTAAGATGTTACTAATTGGCATTGAAACAAATTTATTGATTAAGAACATTATTGAATTGTGGATTCAATATGCCACGAATAATGCTTTATAAAAGTTTCACTAGAAAAGTTGCAATAGAAATTCTGAACAATAACCCATTGACACAAAAAGTTCACACAGATGTTTAATGCAACACAATATTTTAATTAAGCAATTGTGCCACGATTCAGTAGTACTGTTTGTTTTTCAAAGTGGATTTCTAATTTACTTCTTATGACTTATATATGAAATTTTGATCAGTAAATTCTAGTTTTTAGTTTAGCTATCAATCATTAACCACATAATTATATTGAGCTTAAACCATATAAATGGGCATTCCAATTAATACAACAATATATTTTATATTTTGGTACTATCATTTTTATTTCATAATACTGGAAGTTAACTATTAACATATGTTTTTTTTAAATTGATTCACCTTTTTATTAAATTAGCAAAATAAAATATAATATTTAAGCCCAGAAGTGGGCCATTAGGCCAGTCCATCGTTTAATGCTCACCAGAATGCAACTCAGGCAATAAATTTACTCGGCTCCAGTAAGAAAACGATAGGATCCCATTTTATTTATTATTTTTAAGTGATTGTGTAAATCTTTTTGAGAAATAAAAACATCTTTAAACCTATTTTGCAAGATTAAGTAAAAAGATACAATTGAAGTATTGAGTCCGTGTACAGCACTGCAAACAAAACTAGCGCGTCTTCATCAAACAAATGTGTGTCTTACTCCTCGTGTAATATGGTTTTGGATTCTGTACGAATTTTCGTCACAGTTCATTATTTACCCACTTTTTATTATAAAATGCGTACTCTCCTTATACTGTAACCGTTTTATCAACATAATAAATTGGCAAAGTAGATCTCTTACGCGTTCTTATGGGACAAAAGAAGAGAAGAAAATCCCAAATGTTACATAAAACCCGGTGATAAAGACAACATCGCTGAACACAACAAGTTATTCTTTCTGTTTTGTTCCACTCTGATTTGAGAGGCACTACAGGTCACTTGGGTCCAACTCAAATAAAGGTGAGGCTTCGGGCGGGTCTTCAATGTACGCGTGTTGTTATATTTGTGACTAATTAACATTATTTTGTATGAAAATTACGACTATTAAAATTATATTTTTATAGCTTATTTTAATGATAAAGTTTAAGAAGGTCCAGAAGCTTCCCGTGTCAGGATACAATGGTTCACAGATACTACTCCTTGTTAAACTCATTTCAATCACTCGTGACACCTCACTTGAAAAACTTATGAAGATCTTAAAGCTTATTTTGAAAGCTATTGCAATAAACCATGCCAGTTTTGATAACAAGGTTAAGGTATCATTTTGATTTTCCAAGAATCTGAATTATATTTAATTAGATGAGTTTAATGGTAATTTTACTACCCATCTTCCAGTGCAGTGGTGTCTAATTTCAGTCTCAAAACTTGAGGAGATACTCATATCTCCTGAAGTTTTGAGACTACTCAGTAGCATCATAGCAATAGTATGTCGGTTCAGACTATGACTTTAGGTCTCCAAAGCCAAGAATTAATAAATTGAGGTTAGTTCATGAGGCCCTTAACGTCGCTTGAAATATAGGAATAATATCATTAGTGAGTACTCTGCAGTCACTTTTTTGTTTTATTTGTCCGCTAAACTTAAAGGCACGGACTAACTCAGCTCTCTTGAGAGCTCTCATCTTCTTATTGCTGAGAGTTTTTCCATCAAATCGGTGCCCTTTTTTGTCAGGGCCCGTTTGTGAATTGTGCCCAAAGAACAATGGGGCGTCTCGCCCGGATTTTCCTTCCTCACACTGTTACGCGATTTTAAAATTCGATATTATAATAAAATATCGACATGAATATAGACTTCGTAAGTCAAGAGAATCAAAATCTGTAAAAAACTATTTGTAATATTCATATAAAGCACGTGTATTCGGTAGTCTCTCTATGAAAGTAACTGCAGAAGACCAGCGACATGTCTTTAGCACCATAGATTATGCTGAGACGTATGCCTTTTCTGTGTCTTTAAAAGTTTTTTTAAATTATTGAATCTGTCACAGAATAAATCATTCTTTACTTCTTAATTGTGTAATTCACTGTAAATTTTCTAATAGTTACTTATTTTTCCAAGATTTAAGAGCGTCGGTGGCACAATGGTGTGGACTGTTGCCTTCGGATCTGAAGGACGCAGGTTCAAATCCCGCCGTGTACCAATGTATTTTCGAATTTTCAAAATTATGTGTATAGTTATTATACATAAGATTTATAAGACTTATTAACAATGATTAGTTTGTGTTGCGTTTGAAATAGAATCGAATATAGTATCAGTTTTTCTTTTGCAGTTGAAAACACTAGAAAAAGTATTTATCAAAACTGACAGCTCAATCTGCGACTAAATTGTTAGACCTAAACCATAATAAGGTAATATACAAAAAACTTTTCATATACAGTTGTGTCTGTTTTTCTATTATTAATGTTTGTGGAAACTAAGATGAAGTTTTTCCATTTGTCTTGGGTCGGAAAGACAGTGAATATGCGTGTGCAAGAATAAAAAACAAAATGTAAAACATACAATGTGGTTTCTTTAATGTCAATAATACCTATTGATAATTTAAAAATAATACCTAAGAGAGTTACAACATCGCATTGATTAAAACAATCCAACAGCTGTACAAGGCATACTTAGATATGCAAGAAAATGTCCATAACAACATTGAAATAATAAAAAGACCAAAAGCATCAATCTTTTAGACAAAACTGGATCAACATTCGGATTACTATAAGATTGGATGTACTGAATCTAAAACGCAATACTTTGTTGCACTAGTGGAAGTGTTACCTGGTCGTGGATTCGAATTTAATGGAGGGATAAACTACTAATACATATAGCGAAAATTTGTCTACTGAGTAGATATAGTAACGGGTAGTCATTAGTAACGGGATCGTATGATATTCGTCATCATTAAAACCACGTTCCGAATTTTTTAACCTCAGATTAGGTCTGATAAATAATCCGTCTTAATTATGCACCCTACCTATAATATTGTTACGAATAGACATCATTAAAATGACGTAATAAACCCCTAGCTCGTAACAATATATATAAGAAGAACTACAAACCAAAACTAGGTGGTAGACTCGATACTGAGTCGTCTAGGTAGGTACCACCGCAGTGCCGATATCATCCGTGAAACAGGAGTGTGACTTTTGTGTTTGGGATGAGGGCACTGTAGCTAGTAAATTACCGGGTACAGAAGACCTATCCTCTTTGTCTCGGGTGACGGGCGCAGTGCGGCATTGATGGGAAATAATAACTGTCTATTAGTTGTTAGTCTCATTTAATGCCGCTCTGTCATGGTCTGGCGTATTACTTACAATCAGGTGAACGTCCAGGCCGTTCTGTATACTTATAACATAAAAAAAAATATTCAGCGAAAATTTTCCTAAACCACATTCAGACAATTGATCCTGTTGAAACCGAATTTAAAATCGCACATCGTTATTAGAATAGTTAAAAAATTTAAAAGCGAGTCCAAAATAATAAAGTAAACGCTTCGGTGTGAATTCGTTCCGTTCTGCTATTTGTATCTGTATATTCCCAAAACAAAATATGCGATAAACCTTTATTGACGCCCCTGTGCGCCGCGTTTATTGTCCAAGAAAATAATTTTATACATTTGTCGGAACAATACAAGCTCGGAATATTGACAATTAGATATTCCCGAGTACTTCTTGTGTTCTGTATTAACGGAATGATTATATACGTATTTGGATATTTTGCGTTTGGATACTCTCTTGTTGTAACGATCAAATATTGAAATCTTTCATTCAGTTAATCGTCTGTCTTATTATGTAAATACAATATTTTTGTATTATGTTTATTCGTATTATTATATTATGACCTTAACAGCCTAACCGGGCACTTGACCTGTCTTAAAAACTTTATGCAACGAGCCTGTTTAGGCCGTCACAGCGTGGACTAGAATCTCGGCTCAGGACGAAGTAGTCATAGGGCGTGGAAGGTTACTGGGAATCTCCAAAATACAGCGTTTTGTACAAAAAATTAAACCGCAAATTATTCAAATATAACGACATAATAAAATAAGCCATGTGATACTTCTGTATAGTAACACATTTCAGCCATATTTTAAATTTTATTGGATTGCAATAAAGTCCCACAAAACGATCCTTAATGTGCCCGTATAAAAGAGCTGGATGACATAGCGGGTTACACATTCGGTTGACGAAATTATGAAAATATTGGTTGTCAGGAGGTTGCCGGTAAGATGTACTTTCGATTATATCCTACTATCCTTCCGTGCTTCAGAATTCATGTTGAGCCATCAGTCTAGGTTATCTTTGAATGGTAATCACATCAAATTGGTGGTTTGGAAGCTTCAACTTGGTTCCTTCTCATAACCATGCGGCACACCGCATCTCCTCACAAGGAGTCTTGCGCCTTGAGTCGATATACTCGTAGACTGTTTGATTCATAAGTATGGTATAATGCGTAGAGAATGAAAAATGTCGATACTTTAATGTATAATTTTAACGTGTCTTCATTACTCCTAAAACATTGTTGTTGTAAACATGTTTAGCAATATGTTTTTATAATTTGCATTTTTAACCTCAAATTATTGTTATATTTAGTTGGTATGCTCGTAAAGATAATTATGTTTTCCCCACAGATTTCCCAATACAGGAGATGGGGCAAGCCGCGTTTTTAAGTGCGACAAATGTAAGCTCAACGAGCATACACTGGCTGCTAGTTTACGCTCTGTGAGACGAGTCAAGACGCACGAATATTAGAAGAAATTACCGTTTTTTCCCAAAATGCCATCCTGTGCAATTGCAACATGCCATCATCGCAATGAATCAGTAAATTTCCCAAGAAATATAATAACTTTTCACAGGTAAGAACCGAAAAGAAATTGCGACACTGGGACTGCCTATAAACTTGGCGGCTTGTCCAGTCTAATTGTATATTCGGATGTCTGTGGTTTTCCCAATGTAAACAACTACTGGTCAGTCTAAATAAACAAATAATTTTCGTATTAATTTATCAAGCAGTCAATTCCAATGTTTGTCTCTAGGGATAAGTAGTGAATTACACCTATTAAAGACCCCGTACAATTAAAGTACATTGCGAATTCTTAAATTGAGTACCTATACTTTTTTTGCCACAATCCATGGAGACTTTCTTAAAAAAACTGTCGACCTGGTGAAAGTTACACATAGACGTCGAATGCTAAGTGCTATGCGTCGTTTGAAAACGTCTTCATTCAACAGGGATATATTAGGATACAATGTTAATGATGAAAACAGGTACAAAAATAATCTTAATTCTTCTCCGTTTCATTAACTTTGTAATGCGCCTATTGTTTATTCCTTGCATTCCAATGGATATATATTTCCCATCAGCAATATTAATTAGGGCTATCATAATGCGCTACCTATACTATTCCATTATGCAACTAATCGGGCGGATCACGGAAGACTGCGTAGGTCACAGATATAAATAAATAAAAATTCGCAGTAGAATATACTTGATTATAAACAGATTTTGATTGGGTTGTATTCTTTTATCTTCTACTATGTATATTTGTTTGCTTACTATGGAGATGTGTATGTGAGTTGTTTCTCTACGCGATAAAATCTGAAACGAGGATATCCGTAGGAAAACTTGGGTGACCGACATAGCAAGATGAAGTGGCAGTGGGCAGGGAACATAGTGCGTAGAACCAATGGCCATTGGTGCGGAAAGCTTCTTGGGTAGCGTCCACAAAACGGAAAACAAAGCGCCAACCAGATGGACGGATGACCTGATTTTGGTGGCGGGTAGCAGATGGATGTCAACTGCTAGGAACCGGTCTGTGTAGAAATCATTAGGGCGAGGCCTTCGTTCAGCAGTGGATATATAAGTCTGCAATTATAATTATAATTGTATTTATTTAGGCACATGACCGATTGCGATGGTTTTTTTTTTTGATAAATTGGGAAGGAGTTTTGGATAAATTTATTGACCTCAAGAGCCATATCCTTATATATAAAGAACGAGTTTTAGTATCATCATCAATATCAGTTTGTAACGTCCCACTGCAGGACACGCGAGCCCAATGCGGATTTATGAATTTCAAATGACTCAAAAAGTGTCCCATCGCGTCAGTTAGACAGAATTTTCATTCATTATCACGTCGTTCGCTACATGTCGTAATGCCATAGTAGTGTGCTGGTGCTTTTCATTTTGGTCTCTTTCTATGACGCTTTAAGGTCAAAATTTAAATGAATAATTTTACGTTCTAAATATAACAATAACCATACGTATGTGTCATGGTGCTCGGACATTTATTAGTTGACGTTTCTTCGTGAATGAGCAACCAGTTAGTTCATTGTTGATCTAAGATGGGCACCTTATAGTTGAGCTGTAAGTATAAAAATATTTCGAAATTTTTGATCATGCGATATCTAGTACAACTATGTCAATGTGTTAAGTGCACATCGATCATGATTTACTGATGCGTAAATACAATCCCATCCTTTAGTTAGTAAAATATCCATTATACTCAGTGTCAAATATGCGGTCAACTACATCTATGTCTATGTCTATGATACGGGGTTCGGTTTCCGCACTTAGTCCGTGAAGTGGACCATTGTGCGTGAGCCATGGCGGCCTTCTGGTCATTCCAGCCAGCCCACCTCCCTCCAAAAGCAGAAGTCTTGTCTCCTCAGGGCATCCGCACTGTTACCGGTGAGCCGATAGTCTCCCTGCGGATCTGGGCTACGCCTGTGCACCTAAGAAGCACATGCGGCACCGTTTCCTCCTCCTCCATGCACGCTCTGCACAGAGGACTGTCTGTGATACCAATTGTGTAAAAGTGTTTGTTTAGTGCGCAGTGTCCAGTGATGATCCCCGTCACCAGTCTGAGGCTATTTCTGTCCATCCGTAGAAGACGTCTAGGTCAACTACATCTAACGTTCATTATATTGTTTCAATATACCATGATTCTATATTGCACATTTCACCTGAGACTGTGTATATAAAGTCGTATAATGGGACTTCAACTTCATCATTATCAATAGTCTGTGACGTAACTTTGAAAGCCAAATGCCTTCCCACTATATGGAGATATATATACGTATCTCCAAGCGTATATATACGATATATATACGCTTGTAGATCTTGATTATGAAATTTTCATACAAACTGAATTACTGATGCACCTCTTCCCAGTCCATGGATAAGGGCGATTGGCAGCTGTGACACGGTTTTTCACCACATACAGCTGTCATCGTGAAAGTTCCAATATTTGTATTTAATAGACATTAACCTTAAGAAATTTTGTAACTTGGGTTGGTAAATAAACAAACTTCACTTCTTTTCAGACAATCAGGTGATTCAGCCTAATGAAATAAAATGAAATGAAAAGTGTTTATTCAGTTTAGGTCCTTACAGAAGAGTTCGGGAGGTAGTTTTCCACTGAGAAGAAACCAGCAACATACTCAGAAGTAACTCTTTTAAAAAAAACGTGTTGAATACAGAATCATTTGTAATCATAATAATTATACATATAAAGCAAATTATATTTACAATTTTTATCATATTAAGTATTGGTAAAAATATAATAATCTTCAAAAGTACTATTAAGCAGTTAAGTATTATATAAATTTAAATAGATGATAACAAAAAAAACCAACGTAGTGCAGGAGTGGAGATCAACATGTCCATGATTTTGTATCTTTTATATAATCTTCAATACTATAGTAAGCTTTTTTTTATTAAAATCGACTTTACATGAGACTTAAACTTATGCAGGGGTAAATAAATAAATGGATACGGTGGCTCATTGTTGTAGTCTGTTGCCTTCCGATCTGGGTTCAGATTGCAGATTAAAATATCTCCACGTAAATGTGTTTTCAAATTTACGGAAACTATATGCACGTTTATCTGACTTACGGTGCAGAAAAACAACGTTAGTAAATCTGGACATGCCTACGAAAGAAATTTGTGCGTGAAGTCGGCCATTCCGCACCGGACCCGCGTGGCGATGCGTATCTATCCTCCAACTAGCCCATGAAAGAAATATAAGTCAAGCAATAGATAATATCCATAATTTAAACAAATACGTGATTTACTCAGATAAATTTGTTTTATTTAAATACCTACTTAGAAGTAAAACTACTACTAAGTAATGCACAGGCAGTCATTGAAGAGTTGAAATGTGAGAAAAATTATCTCTTAGATGAAAATGATGTACGTATCGTAAATGTTACGGCCGCTTCGCCGTAATATACGAGTCATCTTACATTGCAGTAAAAATCTCGTAAAAATGAATCGTATACGTTTAAGACATACCTTAATTTTTATTTAGTGTTTGTTTTGATATTTTTTGTTAAAGTGAACGGATGATCTGTAAGTTCACTTGGGGGTATGTGGAACGCCATCAAGCTGATGATTTTGTGTTAAAAAAATAACTATCCAACGATATTTAAACTTTACATAACGCTTTCTAGCTCCAAAATAAGAAGGAATTTGTAGTATTTAACTAACCAACTGATAATTAAAATATATTTTGTAAATATTATAAAATCTATTCAAAATGGAACAAAATCCAATTTAAGTTAACGCAAGCATAAAAGATAGTGATACTTTTGCATTGCATATATTCGTATATATTACACATGAGTTAACAAATTCAAATGTTCTGTACGAAGTTTTCTCCAAAACGAAGTAGAATGACGTATGGAATTTCCCAGTGACAGCTAGCAACTTTCCCGATGCCTTTCGAGTCGATCCGTCAACTTTAGGGGTTTATCTTACTGAGAAACTGGCGTTAGGTTTGATTATACTAATATATTTAATGCTCATACTCATTTCTCATACTGGAAAAGAAAACGACGAAATAGATGCTCTTTCTTAATTTCATATGTGTATACTAATTTGAATACCTAAGAAGAAGGAAGTTTTAGCGACAAAAAGCTAAGGATTTATTTCTTGTCAACGATGTAAATAATTACGTATAACTCTCACAACACACACATTTATACGGAACTTTGACATAATTAGAATAAATACCATCATCTACGTAGTAGTTCCATAGGCCTAGAATTAAATAAGTAAATAATAATTATATATAATAAGTTACGTCGGGTCTTCACGTCCACGATTCCGCAATGCTTAAAGACAAAAATCTTTGAGCAATGCGTCCTATCCGTACTTACATATGCAGCTGAGACATGGACACTGACTGCGGGACTAATTCACAAGTTCAAAGTCACTCAACGCGCAATAGAGCGAGCTATGCTCGGGGTC
Source organism: Leucinodes orbonalis (assembly GCA_019425675.1). NCBI lineage: Eukaryota > Metazoa > Arthropoda > Insecta > Lepidoptera > Crambidae > Leucinodes > Leucinodes orbonalis. Next base: position 26,232 of record PQWD01000651.1, read on the forward strand.
TCTCTTAGGGCTAAGATCAGAAATGATTTAATCCGTAAGAGAACTAAAGTTACCGACATAGCCCGCCGGATCAGCAAGTTGAAGTGGCTGTAGGCTGGTTACGTATGTCACAGAACCGATGGCCATAGGAGCAGACGAGTTCTGGAGTGGAGACCGCATCTTGGCAAGCGTAGCGTAGGAGGCCCTCCGGCCCGATGGACCGACGACTTGCGAAAGGTCGCTGGTGGAGGCTGGATGAGAAAAGTGGAGGACCGGGATATCTGGCGCAAAATGGGGAAGACCTATGTCCAGCAGTGGACTACGATAGGTTGAATAGATTAATAAATAAATTAAATAATTAATATCCACTGACAATCACGCAGCACCAGTTAGCGAACTAAGCATTCGCCTGTAATATGGCTACGGATAAACATTTCTAAATACTTTATTTTTGTAAATACATACATATTATACATAAAATCACCCAGACCAGTACAAACATGTTCATGCAGACAAATATTTGTACTGCCCGGGGATCGAACTAGAAACCCTTGGTGCGATAGCCGACGTCTCAATCATAACACATCATGGGTCGCCAAATAAAATCATGTTTGAACAAGTATTAACGTTTACATTTACAGCCATTTCTAATTTAATCGCAAAATTTTTGTAGTCGCACGGAATCTCGTTGCAATAACACCTTTGAATAAAACTTTAGCCGAACATAGTTGAATATTCCATCGTATAGTGCGGAGTAAAGCGGAAAGCGTTGGATTTGTGCATCTTTTGTGTATATTCACAACTTTTTGAGTTCTTTTACCGTTCCATAGGAGTTTTGTACGTGCCCTGGTTAAGAGATTTAGATAGAAACATCTCTATTGTTCGGTTATTTTCCATCACTTCTTCTATATTTAAGATAAGAGATGAAGCAAAAAAAAACTTTTATCATCATCATCAGCTCATATAATATCCCCTCCAAGGGGCACGAGCCTACTCGTTAAGGGTGTATAGGCCGTAGTCATCGCGGGCGCAGTGCCGATTGGAAGACTTCACGCACAACCTTTGGATCTTCGTAGGCGTGCGCAATTTCCTCACGATGTTTTCTTAAAATGCATATAATTCCGTAAAATCGAAAATATAATGGTACGTGACGAGATATGAACCTGCATCCTGCAGATCGGAAGGCAACAATTCACACCAATGAGCCACCGACACTCACACAATTTTGAATAATGATATATGCCTGAGAAATGAAGCTTAGCACAAATAATAAAGTTTGGTTTTTCTACTTTGTAGTAAGTAAAATTTTTACGATCAACCACACCAGTAATTTTGCATTTTCAAATGAATTATTCGGAACAAATCCGAATCCATGGTATACTGCGTATTTTTAGAAAAAATATTGAAGTTCATGGCGAATCAGTTTTAATTATTAAATAAAACTTAATTATTTTATTAATGGTAGCTCCCATACAGTACAATATAATATGAATGTACTTTTTATTTCTTAAATGGATCTCATTCGAAGTTTTACAACCAATAGGTACTACATATTCAATAGCACTCTTTAAAATTGCAAAAATGCCTTCAAAAGCTTTAAATTTAAAATACTGGGCTCTAGTCCAATTCTTATGCCACAATAAAGAATCCAAATACATTTTTCCTAGTCGAAAACTTTCTTAATTCAAATTATTAATGGCCTCCGAACCAAATAGAAGTTGGCACCGTTTTTGAATTTTAGACAGTATTGAAAGAACTTGTTCGCGGACTTTATTTCGTTTTTGCTATCCATATGAACATTTTGAATGAGAAATGAACTCTGATTGTCTGTTTGTTATACTTTCACGCTAACACGGCTGAACGGATTTTGATGAGGTTGTCTGTGGCTCAATAGTCTGGAATGTTGCCATCGGATCTGAAAGGTGCTGGTTCAAATCCCGCCACGTAACTATATCCGAATTTTCGTAATTATATGTACGTTTATCCGACGCTCTTACGATGAAGGAAAATATCATGAGAAATCCTGCGCACGCTTACGAAGAGATTAAAAGATTGGACTTGAAATGACTAAGGCCTAGAGAGTGGGCTTGTGCGCCTCGGTGGGGATCCTTACCCAAGTATAGTGTGCATGTGTTTTATGTGTATTTATAACACCCATCACATAGATATCAAATATATTATTTATTTCGTCATTATCAAGCGGCAGTAATTGTATTATTAAAGCTTAGCCTTCATGCATTGTATTACTGTATCGGCTACTAAATTGTTTCTGGCCAAATGAAATTTTAGTTAAGGGGGGTGGGGAAGTTATTTTTCTAGGTCTTATTGCAATAAGGGTCCTAAGGGTGGTGGGTAGCCCCCATTTCCATAGTGTCAGGTGGAAGTTTGTATAGAGCATTCATCGATCTAGTTTATTCGATCGAAAGCTAAAACTTGGAACGTGGCCTTTTTGTCACTTACAAAAATCCTGCATAATTATTTTTCGCGAAACAACCCCACAAAAACACGGAGGGAAATTTTGAATATAGGACTTTTCGCAGTTTCCGAGACAGGAAGGCAAAAATCGATGGAAAGACGTTTAAATCATCTACCAGTAAAAAAAAGTATTTTAAATTATATACATAAAATTCCGATACGTATAAAATTATAGTAGAATGAATTGTTTAATGGTGTTACCAATTAAAATCTACTATAAAACAGAACGAATGACGACAACATTTTACATTTGGGACACAATAACCATCCTTTTTACGCATTTTAAAATTAGCAGAATCAGGGCCTAGTCTTTCCTAGACAGCATAGCCATAGGAAATATACTAACACAAAGAGTGTTGAACATTGACTTGAAACAAATATTAAACAACTGATAAACATACTTATCTACATTGTTTTTTGTCAATACAAACATATTATAACCTATATAAAACATACATAGAATACACCCAGATTAATACAAACAGACATATTTGTACTGACCGGGGATCGAACCTGGAACCTTTGATGTATGAGCCGACATCTCAACTATCATCATCATCAGCTCATTAAACGTCCCCACCGAGGAGCATGAGCCTACCCGTATAGGTGTTTAGGCCTTAGTCGTCCACGCGGGCCCAGTGCGGGTTGCAAGACGTCACACACAACCTTCGAATCTCTTCGCAGGCTTGCATGAAGGTTTCCTCACGATGTTTTCCTTCACCGTAAGAGCGTTGGATAACGTACATATATTTTCGAAAATTCGAAAACACATTGGTACGTGTCGGGATTTGAACCTCAGCCTCTCGACTATACCCCATTTAAAATACTTTTAGTGCAACTATAAAGTTCTCTTAAACGCTATGTTAGTACATTGGGATTGAAATAACTGTGCTGGTTATCCATTACAATATTATTTACGAACTTTGAACAGTTCTGTCCAGATAATATAATAGGTTCTATTAATAAATATGAGAATACAGTACTAAGAATTCGTGGAATGTTTTATTTCTCTGTTACAACTGGCAGATATTTGGCGTTTTATTCTATTGGATGTTGAGGCTTTGATCTATTTTATGTATGAGTATTATGGAGTTCTGGTAAAGTATATTTTAGTAGTAAATATTTTAATAAGACATAAAGGTAATTATAAATTTGAACGTACACTTAATTGCTTTAATAAATTAGGTGGAACCTGATAACTTTATATTGAAATACGTCATATTTTAGATTAATTTAGCTACTTCATAGCAATTGATTTCGTTTGTGGTAATTAATTATTCATAACGACTCTGAACTCGAAAAAGAGCGTCGGTGGCTCAGTGGTGTGGACTGTCGCCTTCCTACCGGGAGGGCTGAGGTTCAAATCCCGACACCAATGTATTTTCGAATTTTCGAAAAATATATGTACGTTATCCGACGCTCTTACGGTAAAGGAAAACATCGTGAGGAAACCTTCATGCACGCCTGCGAAGAGATTCGAAGGTTGTGTGTGAAGTCGTCCAATCCGCACTGGGCCCGCGTGGACGACTAAGGCCTAATCACCCTATACGGGTAGGCTCGTGCCCCTCGGTGGGGACGTTTAATGAGCTGATGATGATTATGAACGACTCTGAACAGATATAAATTTATTGTATTTAATTTTTTTACATGAGAATCGTTTACGGTACTATTTCAGAAATTTCTCATGTTTATGTCATGGATTAAAATCATATTTTTCTGACTATTAATAATATTAAGTAATAAGTTCATTGATCACATTTCGCTTTTATGAAAGCTCTAAAAACAACTTATATATTATTTTGTTCAATCAAATTAAATTAGCCTCTTGAACAGCCATTACGGGCGAAGAAATCACCTAAACGCATTCCGAACACCAATGATAATATATCTAATACCACTTAATGTTAGGGATGGGGATTAAATTCGGGAAAAAATGGCCAATTCGGGATAACTCAGCCCTCACTGCCGTGCGCCCATGCTTCATTTTTATGACCAACGCAATAACTCGTGGTAACCAAATATTTGTGTTGTGCGGACGAGTTACGCTTTTTTGCGATTTACGACAATTTTACGCAATCTACATCTGCTGGGGACGGATATATGTGCGCGATAAGTTTTATATGTGTACAGGAATGTTTGCAGTGTATTTAGTTGTTTTTTATCATTTTTTAGTTCAGTATATGAGGAATCGTTTGCAAAGAAGGAAATCTATGCGTTACGGTATGTGGTAGGCTAAATGCTGAATCGTCTAGGTAGGTATTTAGCTCGATAGCACATATCATTCGGTAAAAATAAATAATAATAATACATAAATATCTACTGACAATCACACAGCGCCATCTAGCCTCAAGTTAAGCGCTAAGCCTGTATTATGGGTACTAAACAACGGATAAACATACGTGTATACATTTTTTTTGTAAATACATACATATTATACATAGAAAACACCCAGACCATTACAAACAGACATGTTCATGCACACAAATGTTTGTACTGCCCGGGGATCGAACCCGGAACCCTTAGTGTTGCGGCCGACCTCTCAACCGCAACACCAAATGGGTCGTCTTGAAAAATGAGCGCTTGAAGTGAATTGGCAGTGGGCTATTCACGTATATCGCAGAACTGATGGCCGTTGGAGCAGAGGTCTGGACTGGAGACCGCGTCTTGGCAAGCCTAGCGTACGACGCCCTCCGGCCCGATGGATCGACAACTAGTGGAAGGTCGCTGATCGAAGCTGGATAAAAAAGCGGAGGACCAGGATATTTGGCGAAAAAATGGGGGAGACCAGTGTCCGACAGTGGACTGCAAAAGGTTGTAGAGAAGAAGTTGAACATGTACTTATCTGTATATATTGGGAAGGGGGCACTGTAGCAACTGAAATTCCTGTTTATTTAAGACCTGATATTTGTCGACTTGGGTGAGGGACGCGGGGCAGTGTTAAAACACGTCTCTTATAGCACAATAGGTAGTCATTTATTTCATGTAACCAGTGCTGCCGCCCGATAGACAGACTATCGGTAGACCGGCAACACTACCTGCAACTCGGTATTTGTCATAGACAGCCAAAAATATGTAATCCGCCATTTTGTGGCGGCTATCATGGATCAATTATCATCAAACATAGCTAAGAACTCTTCACTATATTTACCTTTTAAACAACAAAATTATAATGTTCATTTTAATTAATTTGGTAAGAAGAATTACTATAAAAGTTCTAATTGTTGTGTAAATAGTGCTTGAGAAAAGGTTATTTTTATTTTAGTCATAAAATACCTAAACGCTCCAGCATAAAAACACAGCTGAAAAAATACATTAATCTAGCCAATTCGCCATATATTGCCAAAAAAGGAAATGTACAATTGGACAAGCTCCCTTCCCACGATGCAAATTTTATGTTTGGTCACCAGAAACTATGGTCTTGGTCATAAAAATGAATAATGGGAATGACACGGTTAATACTGTACTGTGCATTCGTTTGCTTCAAATTTCTTTTGTATTTTTTACGGAGGGAAATAAATACTTACTTAATATAAACTAAATGGTATAGTGTATTATTTTCAATTCAATTTATCTACCTATTAACCTATGGATATACGGTTGTGAGCTTTATTTCTTTCATCGTAACGAATAAAATGCTGTTGTATGCTTTATTTATTTGCTTATGTTACACTAGGTAAACCAGCTTTGCTGTGTGGAAAAGCTTATGCCCTGCAGTGGGCAGTTAAAGGCTGATGATGATAACGAGGTAAACTAGGATATCGCTTACCTAACGGCAAATGAGATTGCCGCTTAATCGAGCCAAAAATAAAATAACGCTCTTTTTAGGCAAGCCAATTCGTTTTGATTGTATTGTTGGAGCGATGTATTATAGCAACGAAATGGCCTGCACGAGCAGATTGATACCATGGCCTCTCAGAAAAAGCTTTGGTGTAGGTAGCCGTTGTGTTTCCCGAGCCTCGTTCCCTCTCCCCTATGTATTTTTTTTCTATCGTTGTAAAAGTTGTGAACGCACCAACCACACCTTGGGAGTTACGAATGTACATGAGTTGCAGTAACAATGAGTTAGAATACCCATGAAATAAAAAAAATCGGTTCGATAAGGCTACCATATTTTGCCCAAAAAGCATGTGCCGTCACTTGACTCTGATGTTAATGATAATTTTTCATAGTTAAAGCTATAACGGTTTATTTTCTTGTGACTAGCAGTTAAAATTTTAATAAGAAAATATTACAGTGAACTTCTCTTTATGACATTTAATATTCACATTAATTCAATGTGAACTAATTAAGAACTTTTCTCTAAGTTTCACCAGCCCCTATAATCATAACGGTGGGTTGTCACAACCACGGCTTTTAGTATCGAAGTTTAGACGTAAACAAATTCTCGCAAAGGGAGATGAATGTTCACTTTGCAAAATGTTTATATTTTAGACACACTTGTAAGTGTGGCTCTTTAGTCTAAGGCAGACCTTATGTCACTGCGTCCTTTAAGAACTACTTGGAATCGGTTTCTTTTTGAGTCAGTCAATAATATTTTACTTATAGTATTGCACATAGTAATCCGATATTTAATAATAATTAGCTAATTGACTTCCAAATACCATTTATTACGAAAATACTTGTTATAATGCAATTATAAATGATTACTTCTAATTATAAAAAATACGAGTAACTTGCACAACCTTACAATCATATTAATACTTTAAATCAAGATAGCAACATTTTCTTATTTATGACGTGTACGCAGAAATGAGGTTAATAAATAACGTAACTGACTTTATTATTATATAAGTTGTAGCCATCTGGTTAAATTAGCCATCTAATTGGACGCCTAGGCCGTTCGTTAAACGCCGGGATTTCATACACAATAGAAAATTTATTGAAATATAATATTGGCAATAAAAATGATAAGATACGCACTGGGTCCGCGTGCACGACTAAGGCCTTTACACCCCCGTACGGGTGGGCTCGCCCCTCGGTGGGGACGTTTGATGAGCTGATGATGATGATGACTAGGAATGGCTTCAATCTATTGAAATGGCCTACACAACGCCCCGCATATAAACAAGAATGTTTACCAAATTACTTACAGTAGAAATAATCGTGCGAGTTTTATTCCAACACAGAGTTTTGTGCTAAAGTTGTGCGTTCTGCTATTGGCGGAAAGGAAACTTTGTACAAAGAACTAGTTGCAAATTGTTTTCGTTGTTGTGTACGGTTGAATATTGGCGAAGTGCAAAGCTATATACATTTATACAATATGTTTTTATGTTACAAAGTGTACAGGACGGTCGGGATGCTCACTGGATGAAAAGTGATTCGTCTGACTGTGACAGAGCGGTATTGTATGAGACCTACTGATAGACAGTTATTATTCTCTAATGCCGCGCTGCACCCGACACCCAAGACAAACCGGTAATCTGCTACAGTGCCCTCATCCCAAAACACAGACGTGCAAAACACTTCTAATATACGGGACGATATCTGGCACTGCAGTAGTACCTAACTAGATGACTCCGTACAGAGTCTATTACCAAAAAAAATTGTGGTCAAATAGCTGATAGCGTTAACCGAACTTCGTTCGCTATTTGGCAAATTGCAACTTCTATATTGAGATCAGCTTAGGTACCAAAAGTTGTTGTGACATGCCCCCTTTATGCTAAAGGTAAGTCGAGTAGTTCATACCTTTTTTACTTACTTTTATGGCATATGATGGACTGACGACTTGCGAAAGGTCGCTGGAGGAGGCTGGATGAGAAAAACAGAGGACCGAGATAGCTGGTTCAGAATGGGGGAGTCTTATGATCATAAAACTAAGATAGGTTGAAGAGGAGCAGGCAAATGAGCGGATGAGTCACCTAATGGTAAGTAATACAATCGCCTATAAAAACTGGTAAATAACTCCGAATAAACCACAATGCGTTGATTTGAAAAAGTCAGAAATAAGGAAATATCCCTCTCTCTCTTCAATCTGTTGCAGTCTACTGCTAGACATGGTTTCCCCAGTTTGCGCTAGATATCCCGGTCTACCACTTTCCTTATCCAGTCTCCAAGCGACCTTTCGCAAGTCGTCGATCCAATATAATAAGGGTTTTGGCCTACGATAGCCTCACTCACTAGGCTTAACACAATACCCGCATTGCTTCACGCCGTATTTCTATGACCGTGACTCAAAATATACAAGCGTGTGATAAATTTCAAAGGGATCACAATTAGGATAGTGTTAAAAATAAAACTAAATCCTAATACACTAGACAATAGACCGTATGGTGTGCAATAAAGCCTTTTTATGACTGACGTCATAAATAATGCGTTTGGTATTATTTTAACAACAAGAGACTTCTTTATGATAGATATTCTGGGAAATATATGAATTGCTAGGGTTTCATCAGGTAAGCGCCATAACAATTTTGGCGCCATATTATTGGGGTCATGTTGAACTTGTTATATCTTTGAATACGCAGAAATCTACCATGCGATGTTCTTGGTACTATTTATCGTAATTTGCCATTCTCTGTATTTATGATAGTATCTTTAGTGCGTGGTAGTTATTTCCCAATGTTAAGAACACCTAACTCAACTACGTGTAATCACGGTGACGATTTAGCCATCCACTAGTTAACAATTTTAAGTTTGGCTAACAACTCAAGTAATTGAAATTGTGCACTATTATCAATGATGTAAAAAAGTTTAGATTCGTGATATGCTCACAAAACAATCGAAAAAAGTGTTCCGAATGCAGTGACATACACATTTCGAATGAGCGTACATTTACCTAAACAAAAGAGTACAAACTGTACTCTCTTCGGCGGTTCGTTTTTGAGGCAGAGATAGGGTGTATCTACCTTTATATATACAGAATATCATTAACGATTATACACACTATTGGTGATGATTTACATGCATGAATCTTTATAGTGATAAAAAGCAGGTTATATAAGAGCTGCCTTATCCGAAGTTGTTTTCGGTTAAACAGGGTTTTTCAGTTTTATATCTAAAAGTTGTGCTTGTCAGTTAACGGTGTTTGAGCTTGTTGACGACAGATTTATGAACCCAAATGTTGTTTAGTTTCTGACGTCAATTATTTATTTTTATTTTTAGTGCCTATTTACTCTTTCTCAAATTGATGACATTATGACATATTAATTAAAATACTTTATGAATACTATATTCAAATAAGGCTATTATAATGCACCTACCATTTGAAACACAACTCTTTCGAATTCTTCCCACATCAAACAAAGTGAAATATACGCTTTACAAGTTTTCAATCATACAAAAGTCATACAAAGTTATAATTGGCTAACTTTGAATACTGGCTCACGTAATTCATACAACGATAAAAGGGATTTGATATTTTCAACGTCAAATGTAAAGAATATATTCAATAGAATGGCTCGCTCATACAAGAATAATATAAATACTTCGGTAATTAAAATTAATTAAGGTTCTATTTATTTTATGCAATAGGGGCTAAGATAAACAATTAATTATCTAGATGCAAAATCATAAAAACCAAAAAATTTCCGAGCCGCTTGACATACGTTGATTTATTGTTATAAATATAACATAAAATTATATAATTCAATTAATTGTTGACCTTAACGCGTCATAGAAAGAGTACAAAATCAAAAGCACGATCATACTACTATGTCACTATGACATGTAGCGAGCGACGTGATTATGAATGTATATTCTGCCCAATTGACGCAATGGGCAAATTTTGGCCTCCGACACTTTTTGAGTAACATTGTGCATTTAGCGAGTTTATTGTTTATTTATTAATAGTAGACAAACCCCCTATGGCATAAAAACCTAGTTGCAGAGAATACGGTTAGGGATTGCAATTAAATATTCGAACACTAAATCACTCATTAATACGAAAACTGCACAACAATTCCGTAAAAATGTCACGTGAATTCAACAAGCCTTCGCCGCCGGATTATCAAAATATATTTATTATCATTTCCGATGTGCTGTCAATGATGACTCTTCTGCGGAGAACATTCGATAATTCGACTTCGACTGTTGAAAATTATCGAATACTTGTAAGCTTAAGCTGCCGAGCTAAGTTACCTATAGACCCATTACAGGTAGGCTCGATCTCCTCGTGGGTTCGTATATGATCTGATAAAATGATGATGATTGGATATAATATAATGGAATGAAATAAAACTTTCACCTTACTGGGGAATGTAAAGTCTAATTGAAAGTGCCACATTAAATGACGTCATAATGTCCAATTCCTAGAACGGCGTTGAAAAATAACACGTGCGTGCCAAACTTCAATAATGAAATTAAACAAAGGTTTTGCCCTCTACCTGTGAAAGTTGTGGGATCACGTGGAGCACACGAGTGTGTAATGTTTCGCATAATCCCATTCGATCTAATTTATAACTTACGACTTGAAAGAAAATTTTGATCTAAGTTAACCTTACCTAGCATTGTACACCAAATAAGAAAAAATAATGATACGTTCATACAAAAATACAATTATTTTCAATATACTATACTTAAAGCCAAGGATGATTTAGTCGTAACTTCGAGGGTTCAACGTTAATACCCACAAATCGTCATTAAGCCCACGCGGTGTGGATACGGGCCTAATGATCCTATAGTAGGCTGTTATAGGCTGATGATGATAGTGACAACCATCTGAAGACCAACTATTTCGATAGTTGATTAACTTGCAACATCTTTGAACCATCGAGCCCTCTTTAGGGCTGCATTTGGTCAGCATGATTGGTTAAGACTCGGTTATAGAAAATCCTCGATAAAAATCAACACCGGTAAAAAAACAAAACTAGCAAAGTTCTATGTAAAGTGAAATGCCACTTTGTATTTCGAAGGCTTAAGTATATTGAAATTTGAAACGGAATTTAGCCTCACATTAATGACATATATATAAAAAATTAGTCCACAATGAGTCTAGCAATCCAAAGGGGAAATCCTGCCCGTATCTTCGGATCCTTGCCAAAAGGGACTCCTTGTAATGAAATATTTTCATTATAATAATTTATTTCTAAAGATTTAAGTGTGTAACATTTATATATTGATTATATTCTTTTATAATATAATGATGCAATTTAGATCCTAATAAAAACCACAGGTACATAGATTCCTTTGTTACTAAAATCCATTACTGAAATTATATAATCGTTAACTAATTGACACAAAGCTCATTTTGCAATAACAAATAATGAGCGGTACTTCCATAGTTATTAGTACTTAATAAATACCTGTCCTTACTGACATTGTCATGCGCTTTCGTCTGTCAGTCTGTATTCGGCCATCCGTAGTGCTAGTGCTTTGTGAATATTGAAGATAAATATTTAATGTTAATTGTAATAATACTTGTGGCTGGAGCTCGTGTGTTGAACTGAGTGTTTATTGTTGGATCTATTTTAACAGGTAAATATATTGTGATATGTATTTGAATTTGAGCGACAGTTGCCTGTTTTCCTAAGTTCGGCGTTTTATCGAATTTATTAGTTTATCAAATTGTTTTCTCGCAATTTCACGATAAGCGTTATTATGGGATAAGTTGGCAAGTATGATATCTAGTGAAATATCATTTCCTTTTAATAAGTGCATAGGTTTATTCCAAATGTCAACTGCCTTTAGAATTTGAATCGCTAGGAACACATGAAGTTATGTCACAGTTACTATAATTTATATGCTTCCCATTGTCCGGATTACATGATTATATTTCGCACTAGTTTTTATCGAGTTAAATAGTGTTTGTAGGATACCCATATACATTCTACATGGGTATATTGTTTAATTTTCGGACATATTCTGTAACTTAATCTGAAGATAAAATCTTAGCAATCATTAAATCGTTTTTTTTTTTAAACAAAATAAGCTAACTTTTACATTTATATGAACGTTACGTTACTTAATGTACTTTATATTTATTACCCAGGAATAGTCGATCGTATCAACTGACGCCATATTGCTTTTAATTAACGATTGGTTGCCCCAAATTGGTTGGTACCTTCGAAAAATTTCCTTGAAAACAAATTAACAGCAAAAAGGAAATTTTGGTCCAAAAGTTTATAATTGAAAAACTTTGGACTAACCGTAGGGTTAATTCTCTACTTATATACGTAAACTTGGAACTACAATGAAACTTGACTTTAAAGTAAGCTAGGAGTTTTAATTAGATAAAATATTTATAGGAAACAATGTGGTCGCTAATTTACTGTCGGCATAATTTGTCAATAAATAATAGCCTACAGAAATTGATATGTAAGAGAAGCAAACGTTTGTTACAATGAAAACGTCGCTCTACTAAGTAATTAACATAAATTTTATACAAAAGAATGATGGTTTGTCTGGTATGTAGTGACGACAAATTAGAATATAATTTTGTCCACCCTTTACTCTTTCCGCGTGTGACGTAAAGGGACAAAACATTCAGCAGAGAACGGGTTAGCAGTGCTCTCTCATATATAACCTTGTCGAGGTTAAGCGTGGATACTATGGAAATATGCTTCAATATGTCCAGCAGAGTAGTTAGCTGACTGGCTGTCATAGTAACGAATTCATATATTTTTTTAAACGTTTTTATTTTACTTCACACATTTCTTAATTAACAAACATTTAGCTATAATGGTAGTCTTGTGAAAATTGTATAAATGTTTTTTTTAATATTAACTCTATTAATTATAAAAATAATATATCTGATTATATTTATTTGGAAGCACTTCATTCTACTTTCTTTTATTGAACATTTTCTTGTTGTTGTGTCAGGTTCCAATTATGTACCGGTTGAAGTAGCTCAAAAATACCAATTTCTGTGCCAAATCCAGTGTTAACAAAAAAAAATTAGATTATTTACGTTTTATGTTATGTCTACAATATTAAATTTATAAATCAAACTTTTAACAAGATCATCATCATCATCATCTTAGCGATATTCCCGGTTACTTTCGGAGCTTGCGCCGACACTTCCATTTTGCACGATCTTTAGCATCCATAACTGTTAAACCATTAGCCCGCATGTCATCCTTTACGACGTCAAGCCAACACTTATTAGGCCTGCCCCTTCTACCGGGACCAGGCGGAGGTGGCATGGCCAGACATTTATTTCCCACATAGCTTGCTGGTTTCCGTAAAACGTGGCCATACCAGATTTAACAATATGTACAAAGATAATTTGCTTAAATGTCATACGAAGAACTTCATAAAATTGTAATCACTTCAATAAATGTAATATGAATTAATTAAACAATTTAACTGTGTAATTACTCGTTTCATTCAACTTGATCACATCGGCATCAGGAATAACTTCCTAAAGCGTCAAACTGGAAATGTAACCTAGTTCCCTTATTCTTTCGATAGAGCATTGTTAGCCGTTAAGCGACTGTATTAAATAAAAATAGCGTCTGTTTTGTTTCTCAAAAGGTCATTTGTATTGAGAACAATACGACATTGTTATAACACTTTTACAACCGGTGTATAGTGGCCATATAAACACAGGAATCGGTACGTGTGGCACGAACTGGAACTGTCTTATACTTATAATTTCCCTAATGCTAACAATAACACAGGCTCATCTAATATAAACATCGACCTAACCGACGTCATAATTCAATACGCTAGTGTAACTTAACAAAACATTAAAGCATCACATAGTGCTATTATATTATTTCGAAAACATTGTTATGCTTGAGAATCTTTGCTTTTGTCTTGGTCATACAGTCAGATGTTTCACATACATCTGGACACGTGCTCAGCGATGAAAAGATAAATAATAAGCGCAAAAATGATAACTGAACTAAAAAATATAATATAATAATATTTTATTATATTTTTATATTTTATATTTTCAATTTTGCCATTCCTGTCTAAAGTCCTAGAGCGTATTGTGCATCAGCAACTTAGTTCTTTTCTTACAAAACACCAGCTTCTCAATTCCTTTCAATCCGGTTTTCGCCGCGGTCATAGTACGACTACAGCTCTTATGAAGGTCACAGAGGATATTCGTGCAGGCATAGATAATCAACATCTCACTGTTCTTACCTTACTTGATTTCTCCAATGCTTTCAACACGGTTGATTTTGATGTCATGTTGGGATTGTTACGCTCTATTAACATATCCCCATCGGTTCTTGACTGGTTCCATGGTTATTTATATGGGCGTCGGCAGCGCATTCGTTTAGAAAATGTTTTTTCTGACTGGTGTGGGGTTTCTGCTGGTGTACCGCAAGGTGGAGTGTTATCTCCTCTTTTATTTTCTCTGTTTATCAATTCAATTACTAATCGACTTTCTTCATCATTTCATCTTTATGCTGATGATCTCCAAATTTATGCACAGGGCAGACTTAATGACCTCGCAAGTGTTGTGCAGGTCATTAATACTGATCTGACTCGCATCTCTGATTGGAGTAAGTCGTTTGGGCTCAATGTTAACCCCTCTAAAACGCAGGCGATTGTTGTTGGTCAGTCCCGGCTGATAGCTAAGATTGATTGGAGCACTTTGCCTTGCGTATGTTTTGATGGTGTTCAAATTGAGTACTCCAAAACTGTTAAAGACCTTGGAATAATTATTGACAGTGGTTTTACATGGGAGCCCCAAGTTGTTGAGGTCAGCAAGAGGCTGTATGCTGCGGCGGGCTCTCTTGTCAGGCTAAGGAACTTCTTACCAATACCAACCAAGGTTGCGTTAGTTCAAGCTTTGCTTTTTCCTATTCTTGACTACGCTGACAGCTGCTACTTAAATCTAAATGAGCATCTTCTTAACAAGATTGAACGTCTCCAAAACTTTTGTATTCGTTTTGTTTTTGGCCTACGAAAGTATGACCATGTGTCTTCCTTCCGTGCTAAGCTTAACTGGCTTCCTATTCGGCAGCGTCGTGACCTTCACATTCTTTCTCTTCTTTATACAGTTTTATTTATTCCTTCTGCTCCTCAGTACCTTAAAGAACGATTTCAGTTCCTGGAACCCACACAGGGTCGTGATTTGCGCACAGCTAATAAACTCCATCTTATATTTCCTCCTCATTCTACGCATGTGTACACTCAGTCCTTTACTGTGCAGTCTGTTCGTTTATGGAATTCTTTACCACTATCGATTCGTAAATCCAAAACTCTTCCTATTTTTAAAAAGTCAGTCAAGGATTATTTCCTGGCTTAGTGGATTATTTCATTATCCTTTCCTGCCTGTCACTGTTATTTAAGTTGAATAAATCGTAGTATATTTTGTATATTAAAAGTTTGTATATTTAATTTAGGTATTTTTGTTTGCAATATTATACTATGTATGTATGTTTTAAAAATTATGCTAATGTATTTTCTTTATATATATATATATATATATATTTTAAGTTGATAGTTACATATGTATGTATTTAAGTATATATATTTAGGTTATTTGTATTTCTCTTATTCTTGTTTTTATGTATGCATACCCCTTCTTTCAATTGTCCTCTTCTATTATAAGTTGGTTGTCTGGAAGAAATTACTATTTAGTAATAAGGCCGCCAATTGTACTTTTTTTCCTGTGCAGAATCATGTTAAGTGTTTAATTTGTTTTGTGCAATAAAGAATTATCTATCTATCTATTTTTTTGTTAAAGCCAAAATGTGTGTATCGATGAATAACCTAAGTTTATGAAGTGTAATTAATAAGACATTTCTTGTCACACTTCTAAACCACGAAAGTTTTTTTATAGTGTAGTTTCAAACTTTAATAGCCAAATCAATTAAGTTATTTCGAAATTATATTTCTCATGTATAGATAACTAAATATGATTGATTAATTGATTTGACTTGATTGCATTAAAATATCGTTAACTAATGTTGTGCAACATTTTAATATTAGATATTTTTGTTCCAGATCGATTGTGTAGTAAATCATGTCGCAACATGATTCCAAGGAGGATGTCATGCAACCCAAAAATTTACAAGAAGCTATGAATATAATCAAGTTCTTAAAAACGACTCATAAAGGCGAAATCGCTAAATTAAAGGAATCCATTACGAAACAAGCTGCAAATATTAAAAAACTAGAAGCAAACAGAAAAAGGGAACTAGAATTCCTTTCAAAAGAATTACATAATTACGAGTTAAGTTTAGTTTTAAGAACAGAATCTGTTAAAAAACAACTTGCTGAAAAAGATGATATCATCCAAAAACTTGAAGAAACAATTGAAGAACTCAAAAATAAACTCAAACCTCACGAAGCATTCGTGGTTCCAGAAATCACTGTCGATTCTAATTCAGACTCCGGTGTAGCCATGGAAAATGATGAAAGTATTATAAAACCAGATGAACCTATTGTCAAGACTGAAATTAAAGCCACTAGAAAATGCAGTAGGAGATTTGCCGATCCAATAAGCTTTTTACGTAGAGTTGATTTCTCCCCAATGAAGTACAAGCCTTGCAATAGAGATACAACAAAAAAGAAGGATGAAAAGAAGCATAGTCTAGAAGTACCCATATCAATGAAAAGAATTCTACAAAGGCAGTTTAGTAATGAAAGACCAATGAGTGATGATGAAAGACCAGTTGAAGAGGTAGTTTTATCTGATAGCACTTTAGGATCTATCGTTGTAAGACCAAACAAATTGAATGATAGTATGAACAATCACTTTTCTGATGACGGTAGTGATGACACCAGTGAGGAACTTTTCGACAGAGTTATGGCGAGAAGCAGTATTAGAAGATCGGTCAAAGCTAATCCTAAATATAAGAAAATAAATAGAAGCAATCCAAATTACTAGAGCAAGTCAAAGTAAACATAATTGATTAGGTAGGAAGAATTTATTTTAAAAATATAATGTGCCGTGCAATGTAAGAATTTAAATAATTTTAATTATAGATATTTGCAGTTTTATTATTGAACCATTCATTAATGTAAAAGTAAGTTTAATTTGAAAAATAAATGTAACGTAAAACACAAGGCTTTTAAATTTTCTATGTTATTTATGAATATTTTACGAGTTGAATAAATGGTGGGATATATAAAAATATATCCCACCATTTATTTAAATTTCAAACTGATGCCAGCTATATATAAATCGCTTCCCATGGCTATGCTTTGTAGGAATACATTGATGGGACATTATAGTCTGAAGAATATACCAAGCGCGAAATTTTAAATTATTTTCAGTTCCTTATTTAAATCTCAATCATTCGTAACAAATCTTTCAACCCTCATAATGAAATAAAAGCTTATTCAAGTTTTGCTAGGATAAAAGTAAACTTCACATATCAAATACTTATTTAAATAATGATATTTGTTTAATCTAATTAATAAAATTAAAATAAAAAATATAATAGTTCTAGTTAGGTTACTAATGATAAGTAAATTTACAGTGCCCTCCATCCCAGACACAGAAATGTATAAAACTCCTAATCTACAGGACGATATCTGGCAACTACTACGATGAACACCTTCCTAGACGACACAATATTGAGTTTATCACCTTGCAATAAGAAACAACTTTCAAAACAAAGGTATCGGAGCATGAAATATGTACACCAATCTTTAGTCGACACGTAAGAAAAATATGCGAGCTCGTATTCTAGATGGAATGTACACATTAGACTGGGATCAGGAGGGCAAAGGGCGGCAGTAAAAATAAATCATGACCGATCTGGGATCCGACAAATAAATAATAGTGGACCGTTGTAGCTACTGCCAATATTTGTTTTGTATGGCTCGGTTATGCAAGGGCAAACAGGGATACTGTTTTGGAAACGAGCAAAGGGATTCTGCCATTAATTATTTATATATTAGTGATTTCGTTTCTGAAGTTTCCGAGTCCTTTTTTCAGCCGGTAAAATTTGTAATTATTTAGCACCTACTACAGTAATAGCGTTATCAATAATATTAATTTTGAATAAGACATAACACATTGAATGCCTGGACTCTAAACACTATTTTTTTTATTTCTAATCGTGTTCTCTCGCGATTTGCTTGAACATTCAGTTGTATACAGCTATACGTGACCTTACTATCAAAAAAATTAATGTGAGTAGTATTTGCTTTCTAGTGCTCCTGAATCAGTGGTTCTATAACCTCATTACAGTAAGTTTCGGTATATCTTATTCTCCTTTTTCAACCTATCGCAGTCCACTGCTGGGCATAGGTAACCCCCAATTACCACCAGATCCTCCGTTTTTCTCATCCATCCTCCACCAGCGACCCTTCGCAAGTCGTCGGTCCATCAGGCCGGAGGGCGTCCTAGACTACGCTTGGTAACGTTCTGCTCCAACGGCCATCGGTTCTGCGACATACGTGACCAGCCCACTGCCACTTCAACTTGCCGATTCAGCAGGCTATATCGGTAACTTTAGTTCTATTACGGATTAAATTATTTCTGAACTTATCCCTAAAAGAGACCCCGAGCATAGCTCGTTCCATTGTGCGTTGAGTGACTAAGAATTTGTGAACCAATAATGCAGTATATTTTAACTGATAGGGGGAAAAATCGTTTAACTGAATCCAGAACAAATAATCTCATATATAGCCACCTTGATTCTAGTCAATCATTTTAAATCTTTTACGCCTGCGATATAACCATTCAAAATAATTAAATGCATGAAGCCATAGGACCCAAGCTGGTATCGCTTACATTTACGAATCTATTACTGGACAAGACAATTATACTGATCATTTGCTTGCTAATTAATTCGATTTTATTTATTTTTAAAAATTGTTCAACAAAACAAATTTGATTTTATTAGATGAACATAGTTTTCGATTTGTAAATAATAGCGATTTCGGCATTGCTTTCATTCTTCATCTACGATATGTAAATGAAGAATAAAAGCAATGCAATATTAATCGCAATTTACATTGAATGCAATATTCAATGTAAATTACATTCAAATTTGAACACTATGGTACGAGCAGCATAAGGAAACTATTCTCATGTCGGATAATCCTCAACTAATATCCAACCACATTACACTTAGATGGTATCGAATTCTAATACCATTTGAATATAGAAAATTGGATAGTAAAGTAGGATGCTGGGAATATGTACATGGAGTTACAAATGTGCCGCACGATATCGATTTGAAATCTATAGTTAAATGGATGTATAGTCAGCTCAGATACTGCATTTAATATTATTTAATATATAATAGGTTTTACATCTTCGTTGTGGCTGATTAATAACAGGGTTCCGTTACATCGCTATTTAAGTTATTAATAGTTTTGCTGAATTCTTTATTGTCAAGTACTTTTACAGAAGTTAAATTATAAAAAAAACGATGTTGTGTAAAAATGATCTTTTTCTATACCACTACAAGACTTTTTCTTCGTACATCTACATCACGTGCAATGGACTGTGTGATGCAAGATGGGACATAGCGGCAAACTTGTCTGAACCCGGATGATCTAACCGCGGCGCCTTCCTCGTACAGACATCAAACGAAATACGAGGGGATATTTAATTTTACGGCGGTTCAAACAATTTCTGCAATACGCATACCGTTCTTTTCATGAAAATTTTTGTTACTACTTATACTTTTATAAAGAACATATTTTCCTGTACATCGTCTTCACAAACAACTTGAAAAAGAATTGCAAATTGGTATAACCACGTTTTAAGAAGGATAGGTATTACAAAAATAAGTTCTGGTTAAAACTAGAACAGGTATGCAAATAAATAGCCGCATGCTCAGGCATTAGTTTTCCAAATAAATGATTGATTAAAAATTATTATTTCATTCGGTGTTATATGCCAATCTTTTAACCAGAGCATGTGACAGAAGAATCAAAAAAATATTTTGAATATTGACGCCATTGTCATCGTTGAACATAAGACTTGATCTATAAACCTGTCGATTACCTTAATTTCGGTAACCGCCTTAATTCGAATTGATCATTCTTGATCTCCCCTCAATATTTTAGCCGACTATTATATATGTGGATGAATTGAAGTTAGTTTATAGCTTGAATTCATCCATAAGGAATATAGACTTAAGATAAACAAAATTAAAGACATGTTACGCTCAATAAATAAATCAATAAGATACATTAATGTCTTTTTAGGAGAGTATAACCTTTCGCAGTTCACGTATCTATTACATAAAACGTATTAAAATAGACCTAAACCCTCTGTTTTTGCGCATTTTTCATTACAGCACACACCTGTGTTACGTCTCCGACTTCACTTTACGTAAAACTTTTATTGGACACCAACAACTGGAATTAATTGGAACCTACAAACTCAGCTTAGCGACTTGTCGTAGATGATTACAAAAGTTTAACGTGCAATTTGAAAATTCCAATTGATGTCCTTTAAATATTACTTAACCAATTTTTTGTTACTGCTTAGCGCCTAGCGAACTTGCAACGCAAGCAACTATGGTATCATGATCGCTCGTCGAATAAATATTATCATAAACCCTTTCGTGTTTCAGACGGCATGTAAACCTTTAGTCTTTTTTTATGTTACAAAGTTTACAAAACGGTCAGGACACTCACCTGACGTTAAGTGATACGCCTGATCATAACAAAGTGGCATCGATTCAGACCAACAGCTGGTGAACAGTTATTATTCTCCGTCAATATCGCACTACCTAATCTGTTGTCTCGGGAGTCGAGATACACTTTGTAATATAAAAAGGAGGCTTTTATTTAGCCATGGACATAGCAGTAATACTCGTGATGAAAAATGATGGGCTCCGTTCTGTGAACGATATCCTTGACATCACAAATATCCAGTAAAATCTTGAGCTTCACAAATTCTCGCCTTTAACTGAGAAATTAGGCGGGATTACTTGAAATTTGTAGAAACTGAGTTCCCAGCCCAATAGGACGGGCTGTTAAAATTGTAATCCGTACAATATCGTTTATTGTTGAGCTGTTTTATCAACAAACGCGCTCCGAGATTGAACATGAACTTTTACTGTAATGGATATTGCATCGTAGTTGCTGTCGGGTACATTGCCGACTTCATTTTAGTTAATTAAATCCTGTAACCTGTAATGCTTGGACACAAAGTGACTTTGATTCAACAAATTGGGATCTTTGTGCCTTTGATTTCAAGAATTTAGGCTTAGAATGTTAGATTTCATAAAGATTTTGGAATGTAACATTCCAAAATCTTTATGAAAGTTATATTATGTTATATATGTTGAAGTTATATTTGATTACACCACGCTATTGCAGGTTAAGTGTACATATTGATTGTGATTGTAATAATCAATTTTTTCTTCAAAATTCAAATTCAAATTTTTCTTCTTCAATGTTTCTATGTGCATAAATATTATTTTATATAATACAAAGATATCATGTTAAAATTTGTGTCTTACCTTGTTTTAACTTAAGTAAAGTTTTATCTTATATTTAAGTATGATGATAATGATTTAGTATAACAAGATCAAGTTTGTGGGCACATCACATAAGCAGTGGCATCCACTCCATATGGCAAATAAGCAGTGCATACCCTGTGCTTTGTGTCGAGACAACCCGGAAAATTGCCAACATATACTCTACAGATTTGAAACCTTAGGCAATCTGCTGCACACTCACTCACTGCTCACTGCACACAAGTATAAAAAGTTAAGCATGCTGTAACAAGAACACTCCATGTCTAGTAGCTAATAATAATAATAAATAACATTTATTTCAGTTAATCATAATTCAATCGCCGAGGCTTCCTAGAAACTTATAAGATACTTGTGTTGGGAAGCTAAAATATGAGATATACAATTTTAATAGTTAACTATAATAACATGAACATTTAAACCCCACTGCAGGAACAGTCATCCCCATACACAACATGGTACTCCCCATAGTATAGGAAACTATATTATTTAGAAACTAGCTTTTGCCCACGGCTACGCTCGCGTTAAGAAGTGTCATTTTTCATCCGCTATTACCCTTAGGGGTAGAATTAATTAAAATCCTTTCTTAGGAGATGCCTTCGTCATAACATCTACCTGTATGCTAATTTTCAGTCTGATGGTTTGGGCTATACGTTGATAGATCACTATATTAGTTAGTCGGTCAGTCACCTTTGAGTCATCATATTATATGGATGAGACAAGCGGAGACCAGTATATCGCGAGCGGAATGTGGAACACCTATGTCCAAAGAACGGATGATTACGAGAAATTAACGAAATCTTTTTTAAGTCGAGTCAGTCGACGAGAGTACTTACTTGTCGTAACTAAAGTGCATGACCAAAATTAATGACGGTAAAGAATAAAGAAAGAAAGAAATGTTTATTCTGTGACAGTATACAATATGACCTTAAACATAAAAACTTAAATCTAAAGACACAGATCAGGTATACCACTCGGCAAAAAAAAATGAATAAAGAAAAAAATATTTAAATCGTAAGTGTGCACGATGACTGGAGTGTGTAATGCAATTATTTGGAGTGGTGTGCGATTCCCTTGATTAATATCGGGTAAACACTATTATTTCTGATGTTAAATAATTGACTATCCCCTCATATGAGACTCGTCAAAACTAACTGCAAATGTAGCCACATTTCAATTTACTTAACGCATCGCGTTGTGAAGTGTGTACATCATTTTAATTGTATTATTTACGAACGTCGCATATTTTATATCTGCAAAAAGTTCAGTGTCTAGTCATGTGAAACATGTGACTATCGATTGTATATGGGAATGACGTTAAGGGTTTTCCTTGATTTAGTATTGGAAGATTGGACTGTAACTCACTGTGGATTATTTGTTAACGTCTTCATCATCATCAGCTCATTAAACGTCCCCACCTAGGGGCACGAGCCTACCCGTATAGGCGTATAGGGGTTTAGGCCTTAGTCGTCCACGCGGGCCCAGTGCGGATTGAACGACTTCACGCACAACCTTTGAATCTCTTCGCAGGCGTGCATGAAGGTTTCCTCACGATGTTTTCCTTCACCGTAAGAGCGTCGGATAACGTACATATAATTTCAAAATTCGAAAACATATTGGTACGGGCGGGATTTTAACGTCTTAATTGTTGGTATTTTAGATACAATCAAAGATCATTTTCTGTGCATACATCTTCCCAAAATAGGGAGCTGAAACCAAAATATTACGATGCGTTTTAAAGCACTCTGGAATTTTAAAGCACTGTGGAAAAGATTTAAGATAATATCCTAAGGAGTCCCCCATTTGATGTAACACCATCGCTAAATTTGTGGTTCTTCCAACTCTTATTTTTTAATGTCAAATCTTGTAGTGCAAGTTTTTTGGTTAATTATGACAGGATATAGTTAATTTTCTGTTTTCTCACAAGTGTACGCTTATTTATTGCTCAGTGAAAAACTCAGGAGGATGGAAACGTAAGACTGATAAATAAAGACCCCAGGGGTCTGAAATGTCAAAGGATCACCCCAAGAAACGGCGGTCCATAATCAAGATGAATGTCCGGAAACTCGGAAATGGCATGTACATCTATTTTCCCTACTGAATCGGGAGAATTTTCAAACGAAATTGTTTACAGTGAAAGTGTTTTACATTTTTTTATCATGTAAATTCCATAAATTTTACAAAGGATACAATTGACGATTGCCTTTGGTAACACTAATTTAAAAAATACGAAATAAATGTGTGTTTTTTAAAAAGTAAACGCAGTAGTATTGATGAAGTTTCATCAACCTATAAAAATATTGGTGCCTATCCACACAGAGTTGTGACGAGGTTCGTATATAGATATTGTCAAATGTACTTAAAACCAATTAAATTGAAGGGTGAATCACTTATTTATCGAAATCAACATAATTTTAGATTGTAACAAAGTCTACGTTTGCCTTTTGTCGATAGATTTTGAGGTATTTACACTTTGTTATAATTGTTGTGTCAAATGTTTTTTTTTTCAAGAAAATGTTGATATAGAACTTTCTAAAAATATTTTGGGTTCAGAAACAATTAAAACAGAGCTAAGAAATCTTATTTATTTGAAAAAAGCCTGTGGATTAACTCTATTGCAAATTTGACATAATATAAAAAATGATTCTTTACTTTTTATTTGAAATAGAAATTGAAAAAGGGGAAGCCCTTACTTCAAATTACCTAATTTTATTTTCCCTTTTTTTTCCGTATTAAATAAAATTTCCCATTATTTCGTAGTCTGTGATTATTTATACTAGCATCGGAGTCCTACATAAAGTTCGAAGTACAAATGCATCAGAATTCTATTAGTGTAAGGAAAAGCGCAATTTCCTCTAAGGAAATTGTCACGGGTCGTCCAGCACATCGCGTCACACTAGTGCTGGGAACAGTGGGAACCTCCAACTCACAAAAATCTTTTAAGCAAAGACGTCGGGCACCAAATGATCACGTCCGTAGGGGTTTTGTCGGCGTGTAAACTCGCTGCAGTGGAGACAAAAGACTGGAGGCAATTGGTTCCAAATGTTATTTGGTCACAAGTAACGCACGACAGCGATTTTATAGACTGTCAACGATTTAAAAAAATTGAAAACTAAAACAGTTTTTAAGTTCTTTTTACTTTGTTTTTGGGGGCTATATATTATTTTCATATATTTATCAGGTAATAGGAGACCTTAGTTCTAGATTTTTGTAATACGGAATTAGTTCAAATTTTTGAAATTCGGGTGTTTGTAATAGTAATACAAATGAGTGCACGATTTTCAAAAGTGCATTGGCGTCTTCAGTGAAGGCTTTCCTGATAGGCGAATTCTTAGATAAGATTTTTTATGACTTTTTTTGAATCAGCTCAGCTTAAATTTTTCATGAGCACTTTTAAATATGTTGCCTCAGCTGACTGATGGCAGTAGCTGACCTCGTTGAGTTTATAGTACTAGAATTGTCTTAATCTTTTATAAATTGAGTCAATTATAATTTATTTATTTATTAAGCATGGAAACAATAGTAAGTTGGAATTTAAATCCTGCCATTTCGAGCGGTGTTACAAATAATGGAACCAACACTCGCTCGATGCTTTTGTTTAGACCCCCAACTGCAAATAGGACGCGGGCAGCCGCATGCAGCAGTCAAAGGAGACTGCCATGCGGGAACACCAGATATTCCTAGGAAATAAAGATTATTTGAACTTTGTTCGGGAAAAGATTATTTTGCTCCATGCATTGCATGTTTTGGATGAGGAACTATTCATATATATATATATATATATATTATTATTCATGACGATTATGTAAAAAGTAGGGGGTAATTCGGTACTGAGTCGTCTAGAAAGGTATCAAAGGTGCCAGATATCAAAGTCAAAATTCATTTATTCAAATTAGGCTTACAAAAAGCACTTATGAACGTCAAATAGAATACAAAATATACATTTAAAATACCAAAATTCACAATAATGAATTTTGATACTTGGCAAAGGTGCTTCGGCGTTTTGGCCTGTTGAGAAAGAAGCAATCGTCCCGTGAAGTAGAAATTTTGCACTTCTGTCTTTCGGAATGAGGGTACTTTAGCTAGTAACATTACCTTATAAAAGACCTATCATCCGTGTTTCCGATGACGGGCGGAGTGCGGATTGATGGAGAATAACGACTGTCTATCAGTTTTAAGTCTCCATTTCTTCAGCTTTATAAGATGACTATAGATGCAAACAAATGCGTTTTAAATTTTTTTAAAATATATATTGCTAACTGTAATCTAGTATATTTGTTTCGGTTTCGGCCGAAACAATTCGAACACTAAGATATGTACCTACAGTTGATTGATATAACTATTCATAACGTTGTTTATTGAAACATTGAACCAATAGAATTATTCTGTCATTATCTCATTCAATGTAAGTGAATGCAAACAGGATTAAAAGGGCTAATTGCCATGAGATTACACTGTTAGCTCAATTGGTGTCGAGTAATAATCGACTTAATCCAGGTATTTGTGATACTAATACAGATTTTGGAGACATCATCCACGAAACTAATGAGAGTAGGTAATTCAATATATTAAATTCTCAAGAATTGTGCCACATTTTGCATACATTTTAGTCAATGACGAATACACATCAAGATCTAGATAATTAATAGTACTATTGAATGAAAAAGTATGCAAGGTATGAGAGTAATCTCTACCAAACCTATCGGAGTCCACTGCTGGACATGGGTCTCCCCCACTTTGCCCCAGATATCTCGATCCTCCGCTTTTCTCAGCCAGTGGCCTTTCTCAAGCCGTCGGTCCATCGGGCGGGAGGGCGTTATACACTACGCTTGCCAAGACGTGGTCACCACTTCAGGACTCGGCTCCAACGGCCATCGGTTCAGCAACATACGTGACCGGCCAACTGCCACTTCACCTATCCGGCGGGCTATGTCAGTAACTTTAGTTATCTTACGGATTAAATCATTTCTGATCTTATCCCTTAGAGAGACCCCGAGCATAGGTCGCTCTATTGCGCGTTAAGTGACTTTGAACTTGTATATTTATCCCGCATTCAGTGTCCATGTCTCAGCTGCGTTTGTTAGCACGTGTAGGACACTAGGACTTGTCGTAACTTGCCGAATACTGCCCAGCTCAACTGAAACCTCCTAGCCTCCCTCTCGAAGTCATGCCGGTCAAGTTGGATGATTTGGCTCAGGTAGATATATTCCTGCACAATCTCGAGGACGCCATCGACGCATCGGTTGTGGCATGACATGATCATTGAACATAACTGACAACTTGCAAAAGGTTGCCAGTGGACTCTGGATGAGGATAGCGGGGGACCGTGATATCTGACGCAAAATGGAAGAGTTTTATGTCCAGTAGTGGACTGCGATAGGTTAAAAGCGAGTGGAGAGTAGCTCTTTAAAATGCATAGATCATCTATATGACGACCCATCTGGTGAAATGGTTGAGATGGCGGCTTTTACACCAAAGGTTCCAGGTTTAATCCCCGGGCAGTGCAATCATTCATGGGCATAATCACGTCTTTTTGTATATTTTATTAGTCTGGGTGATTACTATGTATAATATGTATGTAATTACACAAAAAAGGATATAAGTACCTTAGTCTGCTGTTGTTTAGTATCGTAGTAGAAATCATTGACGATATTATATTAGAAACCTCAAAAATAACAGTATTTTTCACTATTTAATGGTTGTTATTATACATAAAAACCTTCCTCTTGAATCACTCCATCTATTTTAAAAAAACGCATCAAAATCCGTTGCGTAGTTTTAATGATTTAAGCACATAGGGATATAGGGACATGGGGACAAAAAAGCGATTTTGTTTTATAATATGTAGTGATATACAAAAAAGAAACGCTTCCACTACAAATAATAAAAGACGCAGCAGAAAGTAATCTAGGTTAGCAAACAGCACTTAAGAATACATCCACGGATATAGAATCAATCAAGTATTTCCCATATCCAGGGCACAACAGTGCTAAGCGCTGGCTCGATTCGCGCACGTGATGGCGAATGGCAATCGGCACAATACTAGTCGTTATAGCACCCGTCCGCAAAGCAATTTACAGAGCAAAATATTTTAAAAGAAAATACTGGTTCTGTGAAAAAGCGGTCATTGAAAATCATATTTTTAGACCAAGGCTTTTAGTTCAACATCCTTGTAAATAAAGTTTTAAGCGACTAATTAATGCCATCACTTTTATATTGTTGGAATTAATTTGGTTTCTTTATTCTTTGTATTCTTACGCATATTTAGATTTATATACATTTAAGTATTATGGTAATAAGAAATCCAAATATACTTGCTTGGATTTCGGTTAAGCTTATAATAAAATATTTTTTGTACTAAATATAATTTATAATTAATCTTTATCTTGAATTAAAACTATATCATAATGTGGCCCAAGTTACCTTGAGTATCCAAAGGGGATTGTTATATAATTGATGTAAATTACACTGAAAAATACAAACATGTTAAAAAACACATTCACTACAAATGAAATACATTAAATGTTTCAAGATGTTCCCAAATAAAGAACTAAATGTTTTGTTACGACACAAATCCATTGCAATAATGATAACAATTTAAGAAAGCTGTTACTTTACACCAAGGAAACATGACTAGGATGCCACGATATAAATCATTATTATTTCTTATATTATCACAAAAATAAAGTAACTAGTATAGTTAGTTGAATTATATCTTGAAAAGCAAAATTACAAAATAATGTAATCCTACCATATGAAAAACTTTGTTTTGCTAAATGATGCAAAATTCTTGAAAAAAACGTAGCTACCCACTTCTTCATTTAACATGTCATTTAAAACTTCTACATACCTACTAAGCAAATTTAATTTTAAAACATATGATGACGAAAGTATTTCTTGCTTGATAAAAGTTGTTTATTATTTAAAATAGTTAATACGGCAACACACTTAGGTGTGTGTTAGGGATAGCCCTAAAGTAAGTATGACGACGATTACTAATTGGCATTGGCATATTTTTATTATTTAGTATTATATTCAAATTTTGACAGTTTTAGTTATGCAAAACTATGGCTCTGAAGTCCTCAATGAATAAACAGAAAAGCCCAAGAAAGAGGAACGACAGTGAAACCGATGTTCAAACACCAGGCACATCACGAGATTCCACGAGAGACCAGGCACATGCACGTGAACGAAAGCAAACGCCATCAAGCAAGATCCACATTTCTTACCCCCTATCACCACACTCCAGTCCACCGTATGTGCCTCGTACACCGGTTCTGCCAAAGACAAATCTAAGGCATGGTTTAGCGAGAAATTTATCAATGGGCCCATTATTTCCAACGACATTAATTCCAGCAACAACATTATATTCTCCATTTCAAGGTAGAAGTTTAAGGTATTCAGCGCCTCGTTGGAGCACTGCAGTGGGTATACCAATGCAAAGACCAATATACCAAGTACCATATCAACCTATGCCCGTGGTTATCGCCCCACAGATGTTAACGCCAATGTGCCCTTTTCCGTGCCCCATGATAACACCACCAATGTTGCGTCCAATGCAACAGCCAGTAGTAATTGAAGAAATCCCCTCAAACTATCCTTACCAGACTTCGACTCCATTTTCTCCAGAGCAAACTGTCCCCATGCGTGTTGTGGATGAAATTGAACGCGTTGATATGCAGGATCCAGCGATTTGTGCCTCGAACCGCGAACCTAACGTGGATCCTTCAGAAGTTTATTTATCGTTGCCAAGAGATTTGTTTCCGACAGCGAGAATGCTGGCACTAGATCCGAATCCAATTATAGATGCATTCTGCAGAGTTGACAACGTATACAATCATCTGCCATGGATATTAGATTTGGAGCTTGGTGTCCCTAAGGAGCCTGTGTCACGTCAAATCGCAACGTATGATGTGAAATTCAATAGTGTGCATTGTAAAAATGCTCCAAATGCAATCCACCCGGGATTCGAAAGTTGCAGTCCGGAATTCAAGAATAATTTCACTTTTTACTACGATTGTGTGATATCCTCATGGTACAGGGGCTATATAATCATGCACAATGATAAATCAGTGGCCAATTTTCAGTCGTGGTTATTGATGCCAATGCAAGTGTTTGGGATGTGTTGGCCCTAGTGCATGTCAGCATGATTTTAGAATGTATTGTAAATAGGAATGTAAATATTTTAATGATTTCGCAATGAATTGGAATGATAATTTTACATTAAATATCTTAATTAATTCTTAAACTTGTTTCTTAAACCCAATCTTTTATTTTAGCCACATTATTCATAACTATTCGATTTGAAATTGATATCGATTTCATTAAAGAACAACTTTTATTAGATTTAATGCATTGAAGAATTTAAATATAAATAATTGTAATAAATATTATTATAATTAGTATCTGTTTAATTCATATTCCCAATTGCCTAGTTACTTATCTAAAAAGTGGGAAAACATGTGATTTTACAGGTGTAATTGTGCATAATTCTTGATTTAAAGTTGACGTAGACATTTGTTATTGAAAATGCAATTTAAAAATTAGTTATGCTTGGATATTTACAAACTAAGGCAGCAGTCTAAAAGACAATAAACAAAATTTCAAATAAATTAATGATGTGGTATAGTTTGTGTCGCATTTTATGGCACAGGGCACTTCACAAGTGGGCGTTACCCGTTCATAAAGTACAAGATTAATGTCAGTTCTTTATAGGCGTGAGCTGTCAAAAAGAAAAATGGTTGGACAAAGTATTAATTAGATGACTACTAATATTTTTCAGATCCCTTAAAAGACGTAATTTTTCTTTCATTTCATCAGGTCATTGCCGCTAACTTCATGTTTGTGTTTGTTGGCATTGTATTATAACCAATTTTGCTAGCAAAATACAATTCTTGATTATTTTCTTAAAATCTTTGAAAGATTTATGTTCGTTATCACTTCTATCTCTTCTTCTAAAGATCCATGTCCACCATGATCTCATGGAACGGCATTATATGAAGAAGAAATTAAAAGTCTCTATACATTATATACTTAACTAGAATGTGCAACAATAAACTTCCTAGAAACTTTGCTATTTAATAAGGTTTATTTCATGGAAATTATCAATCTCTGCCGAGTTGAGGTGTGATTCCGGTACATTGCCTTCCATCGGTCTCCATTGACCTAAATCTAAGTTGCTCAATTTGTGGGTTAAAGATGAAGTGCTACTGCACTTTGTTAATTGTATTCTGGCTTATTTACTTACTGAAATGAAATATTAAATATTTGAAACATATAAATTGATAATTTATCTCAATTATTTAATGAGCTGATGATGATGATGAAGGGGTTTGTAAAACTCTTCATCATCATCATCAGCTCATTAAACGTCCCCACCGAGGGGCATGAGCCTACCTGTATAGGGTGTTAAGGCCTTAGTCATCCACGCGGGCCCAGTGCGTGTTGGACGACTTCACGCACAACCTTTGAATCTCTTCGCAGGCGTGCGCAGGTTTCCTCACGATGTTTTCCTTCACCGTAAGAGCGTCGGATAACGTACATATAATTTCGAAAATTTTAAATCACATAAGTACGTGGCGGGATTTGAACCACAGCCCTCCTGGTAGGAGGGCAACAGTCCACACCATTGAGCCATCGATTAACAACCCTCTTATGATTATATATATATTATATTCTGTGGTTTTACACCCATTCAATCAGCAGAATTCGCTTATTAGTTCGTCTAAATAATTAATAATCTTTCAACATCGCTTTTGAAAATTAAAAAACTTTTGAGAATAACAGAGCTATGCGTGTTAAGACACAATTATTATTATGTCAAAACATCGTGAGGGAACCTGCGCATGCCTGCAAATAGATTTAAAGGTTGTGCGTGAAGTCGACTAATCCACACTGGGACAGCGTGGACGACTAAAGCTTACACACCCTATTCAGGTAGGCTCGTGCCCCTTGGTGGGTACGTATATAATGAGCTAATGATTATATGTGTTAAGATATAGGTAATATTCGTAGGTAGCTAGTCCTAGACACGTATTGTCTATTTGTTAGTAGGTGTATGGTTGTTTGTCTAGTGGGTTAATGATAAATCACTGAAATTAGCCAGAAATGTGTATTATGTTTAAATAAGTATCTAACTATTTTAACAACATGGTGTTAATGATGATTAAGTTTCATTTATCAAATTCTCTATTTAAAGATAAACAAAAAGTCAAAAAATAGTACTTTATTGTTCGGCCAAGTCACACAACATTAACCATAATAATAAAGTAATCGCAGTAAGGAACCTTAGACTTGGCACGTCTTTGTCTTGATTTCAATACTTTTTAAAGATAATCAAGCAGCTCCATCGAGACTTGGCTAGATTTTTTACAAAATGTTTTTGGTGGGATACGGGATTACATTAAGCCAGTAAATTGTGTTCCAGCGTATATCGAGGATTATTAAAGATAGAGTAATAAAAAACTGAGTGTGTATCAATATTTAATATAAACAATATTAAATCAACATCATCATAAACTATTCATTCAAACAAAATTGTAATAGAATATACTATAGACAA
This sequence comes from Leucinodes orbonalis, assembly GCA_019425675.1. Taxonomy (NCBI): domain Eukaryota; kingdom Metazoa; phylum Arthropoda; class Insecta; order Lepidoptera; family Crambidae; genus Leucinodes; species Leucinodes orbonalis. The sequence continues at coordinate 58,539 of PQWD01000651.1, forward strand.
ACATCACATCATGAGCGTGCATATACAATAAATGCGCATAACTTGTGAGGTCTCCTAAATGTAAAGTTTAACTTAAAGCATTTTACTGTAAAAACTGTAAAACAATATAAAAATAAAAAAGAAACAATTACAAAGACTAAGGAAAATTTATTTACAAATCTAGTGGGCATGTCTAACCAAAACAACGCATTAATAATACTGTAAACAAAAAGTTAAAAAATCTATAATTAAAGAGGCAAGAGTATACGTATATATGTATTTACAATAATTTGTTTGTTTTAAACAATCTTAATTAATTTTATTTATGACGGTCATTTTGAGTGACTCCTCAAGTCCGATAAGTAAAAACTGTCTACAGACTATTTACATGAAAATATCTCTGAAATTATACAAGTGCATATAAAGCTGAAGAATTAATTTTACATTGTTTCTTGAAGCCTTAATGTTCATAATAAAATAAATAAAGTACATCATAGATTACCTATCACTGGAAATAATTCGCTAAAATTAAGCTATAAATTTCGACGTTATAAATTTCGACGTAGAAGCTTTTATTTTTTACCTACCAATGGTAATTTCAAGAAAATCTTCAAAAAGCCTGAACGATGTAAGTTCAATTAAAAATATTTGAATCAAAAGGCATATAGTACATATGTACTTACGAATATTGTTATAATATTAGAGAATTTATAAGCATTGATTGAATTTCTACTTTACCTCAAGCAGTAAATCGCGATTGTCGTACTTTATTTATTTTGCTATGGCAAGTGCTGAAGGGCGTTTTATTGTTCAAGCCGATGATGTCACCGTTTATGAAGCCGCGCGAACTAAATCAGAATCACATACGGATTCCGTACAGCTTCGTATAGACCATTCCAAATGAAACGCCTCAGAAAACGTTGATTTAAATCAACATTTTTGAAGGGTAACTTGCACTACACTTGTTTATGTCAGTTTCGTTAAAGTTCGTTGCACCCGCCCCACTTCACTCATAGTTCGTGGACTTTTCCTTAGAACTCTATGAGTTCACTGTCTGTAATATCCAAGGCACGAATTTCGATATCCTTGTGCAAACGCCTGGCAGATTCGCCTCGCCGCACCCAATGCCCCAACTAATGATGCCGGCTAGGAAATACTTTGAGTCTTTCCCTTTCACCTGTGGATGGAAAATCAACGTCAGTTACGTACATGTAATTCACAAAATTCGAAAGACATTGGAATGTGGCGGGATTTGAACCCTACAGATCGGAAGGCCAGTCCAACAGTCCACACCAATGAGCCACCGCTGCTCTATTCATATAAGTCTTCTGCTAGACTAAGGCACCCCAAGAACATTGGTTAGCATTAACATTGATTTTTATGGTTCCGTAGCAAATGGCAAATAACGCAACCCTTATAGATTCGTCATGTCTGTCTGTCTGATAACTTATGTGGGGCCTTTAATATCGTTTGGCATAAATAATTTTCTTATTTGTCAAATTAAACTTATCTTGTATTAGGTCTTAGAACAGACCAGACCTTAATATTGTGTGCATTGTAAGTGACATTAGCCAACATTTGAGTTATTCAACTAGAAGCCTACTTAGTTCACCACACTCACTTGTAACGGTCCCCCCGAGTCTCCCTGGCAGGAGTCGTGGCCGCCTCTCTCGTGGCCAGCGCACAGAAAGATGTCCGGAATAAACTCGTGTCTGCCAGCTCGGAGGAACATTGATTTGCACCGTTCGTTAGACACTATCGGTACTTGCACTGGAAAGAGTATTTAAGAGGTTATTTAAGTGCATATATTTCTGGTGGTGACACAAAACGGTCCTAGATAGGTCGTATCATAACTTGCTCTTGACTTGCTACTTGACTCTTCTTATTGCATGCAGTGTGTTAATAGTACATTTCATAGTACATATTCATTGTGTACCTGGTACCTGGGACAGATAGTCCAACTTCGAGAAGGAGTTTCTCATAGAATCCAATTGGGATGGGCAGCGTAAGGGAAGTTAAGGCAGATCTTTTCGTCCGAAATACCTCAGTGTCTCAAGACGAAGATCTTTGACCAGTGAGAGTAACCACATTCCGCTTCTGTATGTCCAGTCATGACATACAGAAGCGGAACGTGGTTACTCACTAAGGCCTCTTAATAGGCTTAAGGTAGCTCAGCTTGCTATAGAGAGGGCTTTAGAGAGGCTATTAGGTGTTTTCCCTACGCAATAAAATCCAAAACGAAAATATCCATAGAATTAGTGTAACCGACATAGCCCAGTGGAATAGCAAGTTGAAGTGGCAGTGGGCAGGACACTTAGTACGGAGAACCGATGGCCAAAGGGGCGGAACGGTTCTCGACTGGCGTCCACGTAACGGCAAACGACGTGAAGGCCGTGTAGTTTTTAACAAACTCTTTATTCCCAGAAAAAAATTGACAAAAATCACATACCTCTTGTAAAACTGACGGCAGGACTCCACCTTCAGATAACCTGCCCCAGCCAGTGACCGTCGCATTTTCCCCGACCAGCAAATCATCGGTTGCCGGCAAACAAATTGGGGATATGTGCGGTGCGAACTGCACTGGTGACTCCAGCTTGACTAGAGCCAAGTCGTACTCATACGTGAAGAAGTTGTACTTTGGATGCACCGCTTTTCTTGCAACACCGCGTTCCACGAACGGGTATTGTTCTGATACTGATGAAAAGTCGTATTCGCCGACGCGTATCCTTATTTGCGACGTGAGTAGGCTGAAAAAGGTTTAATTTGTCTGTCAATCTATATATTGTGAATATTTTGTGTTGTTTTACTTTCTATACATTTTCCATGAGAAGCAGCAAGCTAAACTCAACACTCATATAACTTGTTCACAGAAATTAGTAATTGGCTTTGTGTTCAAGATCTGTTACAGCTATGTGTCCGTGCTTCAACAATCTGTGAAAAAATGGCTTTTCTAATGCGTTTTCCAAGTGGGATTTGAACCCACGACTGCTCGTTCAAACAGCAACTAAGTACAAAGCTCTGATCAGTAAATAAAATTGGGTGGGTGTTCACAAACGTCTACCACAGCTCAAAATTCGAAGGATATCAGAGCCCTCTTCGTATCGCAAAACTTATGCCACTTCTTTGGCAAAATGAATTCTAAATTTCTTAATTGATAAATAGTACTGGTCTACCTACATTTATAGACTGTACAAGAACTAGATTTCACATGAATGTCGCTTCGCACATAAATTGGTATATTATGGGTTTATAAACTATCAATAAATTGGCCCCAACTTACTCATCGACGCAGTGTCCGGCAGTAGCTATCCAGCCTTCATTGATGATTGCGCCACCACAGCGATGGGTTGATGAGAAGCCGAAGTAAGAATTCCGCCTTACTGAAACCTGCCACGGCCACTTCCCAAAGCTGGAGTCCTTGCCTCCCATGATGCGGGTCTCTGGCCGAGGCCACATCGATGTCACACCGCATTCTGGAAAGTTCGAGAACATTCTGTCACCCATCTTTCGGTAAAAATATGGGTGCCTTACCAAACATTTTCTATGACTACTAATTATACATAATTAGTCACAGCAAGCTAATTTATAAGGTGGTGGAAGACTCGATACTGTGTCACCTAGGTAGGTACCACCGCAGTTCTAGATATCGCCCCGTGAAATAGGAGTGTGATGTACATTTGTGTTTAGGGATGAGAGCACTGATGCTAGTGAAATTACCGCGATCCGTCGTCTAAGGTGACAAGCGCAGGCGATATTCACAAAGAATAACAGATAATCACTATATATAGTAATTTTTCTTCAATACCGCTTTGTCATGGTCAGGCGTGTCACTCACCATCAGTAGTCCCGATCACTTTATAACATTAAATACAATTACAGTGATTTGTCATCACGTAGTTACTTGTTATATTATGGGTATTATAGGTAGTTTATATCAGTATTATTTTTTTTTTTTTTACGTAACTAAATAGATCGTGGATGCCTAAATTTTATGAAATAAGTACAATGAAAAAGAATCATATTAATTCAGTTTCGGGTTTGGTTGCCCAAACACTGAACTGACTGAACTAAAACAAGCATTGTTTTTGAATGTACTGGCTCAGACAGCTTTGTTATAACAGAATTGTAAAATTTTATTCATCACAATCAAGATCATAGCGTAGAACGCCGTACGACTTGTGAAAGGTTGCTGGTGGAGGCTGGACGAGGAAAGCGGAGGACCGGGATATCTGGCGCAAAATGGGGACCTATGTTCAGCAGTGGACTGCGATAGGTTGAATAGGAAACAAGATTAAAAACAAAATAGACAAATAATATATAAATAATTAAAGTAGACATCGATATGTGAGAATAAGAAAGTAAGCGTAACATTTGCTCAAGTTATGTTTCATATATGATGCGTTTATTAAAAATACTATTGTCAATAGACGATAAAACTATAATCGCAAACTGTTTTCTACCATATTAACCCTCTAGTAAAACTGGATAGAACACTTTATTACCACATATAAAAGCCTTTATGACTACCAGGGTGGCTATTGTCCACAATAATGTATAAATAAAATATATAAAGATATCTTTTTACGAGTTTAGTTTTGTTTGTTTTTGTTTTAATACCTTAGAACAGAATAAATTTATTCGTTCATTGTTCCACATTCAAATAGAATTACATCCTTGCGACGGATGATATATTGATATACTCATTTGTTTTGTTCATATATTTCATGATGGACAGCTACAATTGAAAAAAAAAATAAAAATAAACAATTAAGCTCCTTTTACTTGCATCAAGCGACCACGTTTTTTAAGAAAATATACAAAATAAATTGGAAATAAAACGCCTTTTTCATCCAGTGTGACTTCGAAAAAGCTGAGGCGAGTAGTCTTATTTCATTATAGAACTTAATTGATTAATATCAATACCAATAATTGATAAATTGTAACTTTTTAATGACATTGCTTTTTTGCCGAGGTTAGGATGGTTATGAAACAGCTTAAGCGTTATTAGACCCCGCTACGACGGATATACCGCAGAGCTTTTGAAAGTAGGGGCACGCCAGTGCTTAAGACCCTTCAGAAGCTTTTTAATTCCGGAATCGGTGATGGTGCGACACCAAAGGTGAGGAGCAATGGCGTGGTGGTGTTCTTCTTCAAGAAAGGTGATTAAACCTTTTCCCTCTCTATTCAACCTATCGCAGTCCACTGTTGGACATTGGTCTCATTTTGCGCCAGATATTCCGGTCCTCCGTTTTTCTCATCCAGACTCCACCAGCGACTTTTCGCAAGTTGTCGGTCCATCGGGCCGGAGGGCGTCCTACGTTACGCTTGCCAAGACGCGGTTCCGCTCCAGAACTCGTCTGCTCCAACGGCCATCGGTTCTGCGACATCATTACCCACTGCCACTTCAGTTCGCTAATCTGGCGAACTATGCCGGTAATTTTAGTTCTTTTGCGGATGTTATCCGCAAAAGATTTTATGTATAAGAGTCTCCCAACATAGCACGCTCCATCGCTCGTTGAGTAACTTTGAATTTCTGAACCAATCCGCAGTCAGTGTCCATGTCTCATCTGCGTATGTTGGTATGGGTAGGACGTATTTCTCAAAGACTTTTGTCCTTAAGCGTTGCGGAATCGTCGACGTGAAGATTGATGTAACTTGCCTGATGCCGCCCAGCCCAAATGAATCCTCCTACTAGCTTCCCTTCCGAAATTGTGCCGGTCAAGTTTTAGCCCAAGTAAACTTATTCTTGGACAATCTGGAGAAGGACGCCACCGACGCTTATCAGAAACGCTACCGGTCTATAATTCTTCAAGAGAGCTTTATCACCCTTCTTAATGAACGCTTGTGGACCACGCTTCCAGTGTAGTTCCCAGGTAGATGACGGCATTAAAAGAGCTCACCTAATGTCCTAAGGATGGGTTGTCCACCGGTGTTTAGGAGTTCTGTCGTAATACCGTCATCCCACGGGGCCCTTTCATTTCTCAGTTGCTTCAGTGCTGCACTAATTTCGCTAACGTCAACATCCGGCATATCCTACGTACAATGGTGCCTTAGTAGGGCACGTAGATCTTCGCTGTCTTCGGTCTGTACTGATGAGCGCTCGACAAATCCATAGAATTTCTCAACCTCTTCCAGGATCTGTTGGCGTAATGTGAGTAGTTGGCCATCTGCTATATTAAGCTTCACCAGAATGCTCCTGCCAAGTGGTTTTTGGAAAACTTTGGGCCCCCTGTTCTCCTTAATAAGGTCCTTAATTAACCTTGTATTGAAATAGTAGAATTCTCTGCGAACGAGTTTTCGTATCCGCTTGGAGAGAGCCTAATATTCCGGGTATGATAAGTTAAAGTCAAAATTCATTTATTTAAATTAGGCTTACAAAAAGCACTTATGAACGACAAAAATATACAAAAATTACATTACAAAAAAACAAATTTATTTCTTTGAACTGTTCTTTAAGAGAGTCACGTGGTCTAAGGTTGTAGATAAAAGCTCTTTTTGTAGCACAAATATTGTATCAATGTCGGCAGCCGTACCCCACAACGGTAGACCATACGACATTACATTATAAAAATGACTAAAATAAACTAATCTTGCCGTTTTTACATCTGTTACGAGTTATCTTAGATATTAAAAGCTTATTGAAGAATTAACGACCCATTACGATATTGTGCCACATCTTCAAGTTATTCTCCAGTCATTATGATCCGTCTCGCGCATATGTTTGACGATTTCCAGCCCTCCGAACAAGCCGGGTTCCTCAAAGGCTTCAGCACCATAGACTACATATTACATACGCTGTGGCAGGTTATACAGAAGAGCGGAGAGTATAACTGACCATTATGTTTGGCGTTTGTGGACTATGAGAAAGCCTTCGATTCGATCGAGACTTGGGCTGTGTTTCATTCCCTCCAACGGTGCCTGACTTGACTACTGCTATATCGAATTGTTGAGATGTTTGTACGAGAGCGCTACTATGTCAGGCCGAGTACATGAAGAGCTTACCATTGGCTTATCATTGGCACCGAGGAGTAAGACAAGGAGATGTAATATCTCTGAAACTGATCACAGCTGCGTAAAAAGTTGCAGCTTTGTCCAAATGTCAATCAATTTGAGGACCTATTATATAAATTAGTGAAATAATATAGGATGATAAAGGTAAAAATAAATAAAAGAGGGCGGGGGCGGCATTTCTAAATTTTTGCCCACCCAAAAAAATTGAAGATTCGGCGCTGTCGAATGGTGCTTGGGCCACACTAACGCCAACGCCATAATTATCGTGATATAACGTGTAAAGAGGTGGCCACAGGCCATACTTGAAATTATCGCGGTGATGGGCGTTGTTGTTGGCTCAAGATAATTTCTCAATCTCTGCGTTGATGGTAAATTTGTTATAACAAACAGACGCCAAGAGTAATGTCGTGTGGGGCTCACATTGTAACCCATCACAACACACGTAAATCTTGGTGTGTTAAGCGAGACAATAAAGACGAAATCTTTTTTGTCACAAAAAAGTATGCAATTTGTTTTATGAGAGACGGGCTTTATCGTGCAGTGGAGATTACATCACGAGCTCATTTGGGCCCGAATGGAGCATTAGAATAAACAGCAATTTGTTAAAAGAAATCATATTCAACCTTATGGAATACGTTTTTGTAAGGTTTCAACGGTAGTCTTGAAATAAGCATATAAAACTTATAACTTAATAGATATACGAGTTAAAATATAACATTAAGAATTTTTCATAAATTTCAGGTTTACTTATTCCTACGTCAGCATGATCAATCATCGAGTTATTATTTATTTAATTTTTTTTTAAAGCCAGACTAAGAGTTAGATATATTAAGAATGTGCTTAAAAGAATACTGAAAATTACTTAAGATTACAAAAGTTCGCCACGTTACGTACCAATGTGTTTTCGGATTTTCGACGACACTGGGCCCACGTGGCCGACAAGGCCTATATACATCCTATACGGTAGTCCCGTACCCCTCGGTGCGTACGTTTAATGAGCTGGTAATCATCAGCTCATAACTTAATATTAAATACGACTTAAAATAAAAGATTATAATTTTTTAAAGCGTATTTCATAAATTCTGTATTACTTATTCCTACGTCAGCAAGATCATTGAATTAGTATTTGTTTATAAATTAAATTTTATTGAAGGAAGACTTAGGTCCGTATTCTAGAACGAGACTCAAGCGTTGATCTTCACTTAAATAAAGCGAGTAAGGATAGCGCAAGATACGATAAATAGCACCATCTCTTTCTAGCTCAATTTAAGTTAACATCAACGTTGAGTCTCGTTCTGGAATACGGGCCTTAGAGTTAGTCAGATTAAGAATATGCCTAAAAGAAAACTGAAAATTACATAAGATCTTAAAAGTTAAACAAAGCAAGTCAAAGAAGATTAGTGTCAAATGAGTCCTTACCAACGCTAGTAGTTGCAGCAGTGGTCTGGATTGGCGGCGAAGTAGAATCATCCGTCTTGTTGATCAGACTGTACGGATCTTTAGGCTTCTGATAATTCTTATGCGGCTTGCTAGTTGTGGTTGTAAACTTCTTCGTGGGCTTCGGTTTCCCAGCCGGCTTCTCCCAATTCGAGGGTCGAGGTTTCGTGATGAATGATGGCTCTGTCGTCGCTTGCCAGTGTATTGTGTTCAGATTGTTCGGCCTTGACATGAGTTGTGCTGAAATTGTAAAATATTATAATGGTATTTACTAGGTGGTAGACTCGATACTGAGTCGTCTAGGTAGTTACCACCGAATTTCCAGATATCATCCCATGAAATAGAAGTGTTTTGAACTTCTGTGTTTCAGGATAAGGGTACTGTAGCTAGTAAAATTACCGGATATAGAGATCTAACATCTGTTGTCTCCGGTGACGGGCGCAGTGCGGCATTGATGAAGTCTATCAGTTGTTGGTCTCCATCAAACTCTATCATGGTCAGGCGGATCACTTAACACCAGGTAAGCGTCTTAACCGTCCTGTACACTATTTTACATTAAAAAAATTATAGGCCCAATTTTAAAGAGTTTTTTTTATCAAAAGTCAAAACATGTAAAATAATATTTTGATACGATAATAGTACCTATGTTTTGCTGATGATTCAATTTCAATGGCATGTGATGCATACAAGGAACATTTATAATCAAAATAACCATAATTTTGTTAGGCTGTTCGGCAATAGCAAACCTTAAAAAAATTTAAATTAAAAATTTATAAAACCCCCGACACAAGAACTTAAGTAAGTTCTTGTGTTGGTTGGTTTGGTTGTTGGTTTTTTAAAATTTTTAAATTAATTTTTATTTCATACTTTTTATAGGTAGGTTATGTATATTTGCAGTCATTCGATTACTCTCCCCACTTTCACTCCTCACAACTTTTAATCGGCTCAACCGATTTTCATCAAACATGTCTAAGAACACTCGCACATAAGTCACCTTTAATACAAAAAAAAACTATATTGAAATCACTGCATGCGTTCGGGAGTTATGATGCCACAGACAGACAGACACACAGACAGACACGTCAAACTTATAACACCCCTCTTTTTGCGTCGGGGGTTAAATATTTGTATTCAATGATTAACATTTATATTTTGTGCACTACAGCGCCCTCTGGTACGTTTTAGTTTAACTAACATAACCATCATATTTTTGGACATATGCTTTCACTTTTAAAGAGTGCGTTGCAAGTGAGTAAGAAATAAATTACGAGCTATTAAATACAAAAAAATGTTTACCTGACGAAATGCTATTCTCTGCGTGTTGTTCAGATACAGCCATAGGCCGCGCTCCCTGCATTAAACTAAGACTAGATGAAATCTTATTATGGGGACTAGTTTCCGCTTCATTCGGCATATTTACATTTTTGGTACTATTTACACTGTTATATGTTATTTTATTAACTATATCACTATGTTTTTCGCTACTCGAGTCTAAATTGTCTAAAGAAGGTAAATGTATTTCTGGCGGCCTGTAGCTGTAAGATGTGGGCGCGCCATCTATCGGTTTGGTCATGAACGACGGCCGCTGCGTCTGCCAGTTGGGCCGTCCAATGGTTTGCGTTGAAGACTCCATATGCTGGTGAGTCGTGCTGTGCCCGCTAGATGGCGGTGTATACGGCTTTTCTGTTACCGTCACTGGGCTTTGTGTTTCTGAAAATAGGAAAACGAGAGTCAATAGTTAGGTGATTAAAGTTTTTTTTACATTAAATGTGAGTTATTTTATTATTTATATCTTTATAAATACAAATAATAACTTAACATAAGGTCACAGTTATGTTAAATGAAATCTTATCGAGATAATGAATAGAGGAGAAAGGCGGAGGACCGGGATGTCTGGCGCAAAATAGGGGAGACCTATGTCCAGCAGTGGACTGCAATAGGTTGAAGAGAGAGAGAGAGAATAGAACTCTATAAATTGTAGTTTAATGTACCTATTCAAATACTTTTCTGGTATTTTTTTCTACAAAGGGTGTAGAAAATTTAGTAATGTGACTAACAAGAAATAAAGTTCTTGTTTGTCACACTGATGTGATAAACTGGTTGGTTCCGACCTGGCCTAGGATATTAAGTGGTATGGTTTAGTGAATTTGCTTAAACTACACTCACTCTAAATATTGTTTTATTTGTATGTTTAAAGATGACTAATTTTCATAAATTTTGAAACAAATTTGAAAAGCACATAATATCGAGAGTAACTAAACTAATGAATATCTTCATTATCTATCTATCCAAAATCATCAAAAATAATGATTTTGAGCAGCCCACTATCGTGTCGTCGCTTAAATTTTGACACCACGTAAGTTTATAATCGCCATTACATATACACAAAAAAACTATGCATTTACTTTTGTTTTTAATACTAATGTAAAATGAAGCCAAATTCAAATTTAAATTCCACATTCAAACTTACGCGATGCCAAAACTTAAGCGACGTGTATGTATTACCTTCTACTATAACTGGTTTCTCTGGTAGCAGGCAGCACGAGCCAATGATGAACCGGTCTATGCAGACGCCGGCATGCCGCCCGCCCAGCCTGTTGCACTCTTGCACCCACATGCAGGCGCCGCGCGCGCCGCCCGCCTCGCATGACTTGCGAGACATTTGGTAACCTGGAACAATAGTGTAAAATTATACTAAAATGTTTGGCCTGTTCTTACTGATTTGTTTATGTAAACGGCTCGAATCAACAAATATTTTAAAATTTTAAGGAGCAACAGAAAAGTAAACGTTTCCATGACTTAAAATAATTTAACCATGTATACATACATCCCTGAAAATGAGGTTGAATATAAAGAAAGTGGAAACCTGTTAATGGACAAATATGTACATGAAAAATTGAAGGTTATAAAAAGCCAAGCAAGCAATGATTTTATCAACAGTACACTTAACAGTATTTTACCCTAATGATCGGATTGTTCAGCATTAATTTGTCGCTTTTTGATCCTATCACATAGAAATATCCTACATCAAACAGCCACAAATGCAAACTACTGAAATCTGTCGCATTTGAGTGTAAACAAATCGCTATTTTATACTTTCGCTTTGATTAGCGTAACCAAATTACGATGGATTGAGAACTTCACAAAATAAGTGACATCTACTTGTTTCTACTTTAATTGAAAGAGTTACAAATCTAGCACCACTTTAATATTTTCTTATAAAAGTAGATGTCGCTAGTGGTATCTACTGATTGTTTATAATAGGAAATTAAATATCACTTGTTTCAAATCAAGTTTCACATCATAATAAAGATGAAAATATTTACTCAATAGATTGATAAAAATATACTATTTTTACAAACATTTTGTGTTACCTATAATTGAAAGTCGATGTCAAAATTAATCGCTTCCCAAATTACTCATATTATTCCTCAAACCTTTCCGCAAAGCATGAAAATCTACGTAAAGCTTGAAATAGAGAGAAAATCAATTTGATACCTAATCCATTAAGTACGCGACCCTTGTAATACCGCGGTGAAATTGTTCAATTTCGTTGCTGAATAACTTTCAAAGACTTTTGAACCCAGTTTGTGTGTCACGACCATATTTCCTATGCTGGAATGGGGAGACATATGAATGTTTATTACATTGTAACTGCACAATGGACGGCATTTTGTTTCCCATTAAATTTCAAGAGAAACTCCATTTCAGTTTTTGTCTTGGCAAGCGATATGTGCCTACCTTACAAGAATTTTAATTATAATATAGATGATGCTGAGCTGTTTATGAATCCTTCCATATTAAAAGAATAGGTCTTTTTAGAAATCGTGTCGTAAGTACCTAAATACTCAAGATTTTATCAAACAGAGTAATTGCCGAAATCTTCTTGGTAGATGTACTTTATGTACCTAATGCGTATGACGTGGTAATTTTTAAGTAATTGCAATTCCTACCGCAGATATATTTAATGTTACTCAACAATAACAACCTATTTATCATTTAATAACGGAAACGGTCGAAAAATATTTTTTTTATTAAAACGGGGAACGGGGAACTACGTTGTTCTTCCGAGTTCCTATAACTATGCATCGAACTCTTAAGAAGTTTTTTTAGTAAATAGATTAATTGTAAATCTTAGTATGAGCACAGAAGCCACAGATTCATATACAGACATCTCAATGTTTATCTATGGATTCATAGTCTATGCGCGGGCAAGGATCTGAATTTGCGGCACAGAACGGAATGAGAAATGTCCCCAAACCTGGGTGAAACGGTGAAGTTAAGGTAGGAAGTGGCCGACGGATATTAACTGCTCCGAATCGGACTGCAATGCAATTAATGGTGTAGATACTTAGAATATTCAGCGGTGGCATCGTCATTAACATATTGGACTCTAATGATATTGAAAATTTCTAACCTAAAATCTTGAAGCAATCCTAAAAACAAAAACCATCAGTTTAAACACATTTGTTCTGTGTTATGTTATTTGTCAGTACGTTGAGAATAATTCATCACATTATGAATTCAGTAGACACTGTTTGGTAGTTTAATCCGGCTAATGCTCCACACGTGTACTTGATCCTATTATAAAAATAGACGGATAAAAGAGACGGATATTTGGCACAATGTTGGAATCCAACATAGTATGTAACATACTTAACTATGAATACGGATAAAACGAAGTATTTAACCTTCTCTTTACGGGACCACTCACAACATGTAGCACTGTTTGCGCACACATGTTCAAGCTCTTCAACAGAACCTCTCTGTCAATGTATACCAAAGAGCGTGTTAAATTAATAAAATACCTAGGTATTATAATCGACGACAATTTAAATTTCAAACCTCACATCAACACATTGAGTAACAAAATCCGTAAATTGAGTTTTGTTTTCAAAACCCTGAACATGTAGTGCCACCCATTACTCTCAAACAAATTTATTTTGCCCTATGCCAATCCCTCCTTGTTTATTGTATCTCTGCCTGGGGCGGTGCACCTAAGACAACACTTAAACAGGTAGAGGTGGCTCAACGAACAATTCTTAAATATGCACGTTTAAACCTTTTCTTTATCCCACAAAATTATTATTGATATTGTGAAGTTTTAACCGTTCGCCAATTATTTTTATTAAATATAGTAAAAAAGCAACATGCTCTTTTAGAATTCAATCCTGATTATTTAGCAAAACGTAGATGGCACAAGGTGTGTAATCATAACTTCCAGCCGAAAACCAAATTTATTCACAGATTCTTTGCATTTTTGGGGCCATTCATTTATAATAAAATTAACAAGTTAATTGACATTTATTCTATGGACACATTCACGGTAAAGAGGACTCTTACCAAATGGTTTTTGAGTATGTCTTATGAACATACAGAAGCCTTACTTGCTACACTGAAGTAATTATATCTGTAGATTTGTTATATTAATATACATAAGTACTTATATATTTTTTATACCTATATTTATATAAACACGAATACACGAGTACACACACACATACACATGCAAGCGCACAGTCACAAAACACACACAGCACACACAAACTTGCAACCGAAACTGTACGGTTGGGATTTATTATCATGAATTATCTCAATCTTCTCTAAAGTTGTGATTGTTATTAATATGATTATTTATTTATATTCATCCTGCTGATTCATAGGAATGTTTTAACCCAAACATTTAATCCCCTGAAGGGTGGGCCTGGTGACCTGTAACACCGGTTTCCCAAACCGATCTCAGGCACCAGCCTCTCTTACATTGGAGAGATATATACTTATGAGCTTGTACCTAGATAACCAAATAGATTAAGTTCCTATTGTGAAGAGGAAATAAAGAATATTATATTATTATTATTTATTATACTTATTGTGATTGTTGATTTCGTAAAACAACACGGTCACGCTCTGTTTCCGTTTGATTTAGCCATTTTTCCGTCTAATGATTTAAAAAAACGGATTTGTTTTCGCAGAATGCAATAGCGTGCATGAAAATAGAATTTTACTAACAGCGATCCGCAGTAATGGGATGCTGATTTAATCTTCGTTGCAGTTAAAATACTCGGTTCGCTTGCTATTTGCTCGAGTCGTGTTTTTAGAGTCTGTTTCTATGTTAATATGTAGAATGCAGGTGTCGGTATGGTAAAATCCGTTGTAGACATTTACACCTCAGATGTACTTACTGGGTCAAAGGAAAATTAAACAAATGGCACACAGAAATTGTTCAAGAATTGATAAGACCTCATCTTTACTAGGTGGTTTACGTCGCTGAGCTTAGGTATAGGGTTATCGTCCCGTAAAATTCCTATTTGTTTTAACTCTCCTGTGTTATGCACTTTTTTGTTCTGAATGGAGCATCGTAACAATTTATCGGTATGAGAGACCTAACATATGTCGGATCGGGTAACGAAGTGGAGGGCAGCATTGACCGAAAATAATTACTATCTATCAGTTATTGTTTCCTTCGATACTGCTCTGTCATGGCCAGGCGTATCATCACATATCATCAGGTGAGCTTACTCTTCTGTACTTTTTAAACATAAAATGATTTCTAGATTAAGCAACTCACGTCCTTACAGTTAACTGTTGGACGTAGGTCCACTCATTTTGCGCAAGATAGCCTGGGTCTCCACTTTTTCAACAAACCAGCATCATCGTCAGCTTTACATGTCCCCACCGAGGGTTACGAGCCTACCCATACAGGGGCCTTAGTCGTCCACACGGGTTCAGTGCAGATTGGCCGACTTCACACACTACCTTTGAATCTCTTTGCAGGTGTGCGTTCTTTTTTTTTCACCTTGAAAGCGTCTTATAAACGTATATATCGCCTAATTCTCTTACTTTCTTTCCTTTTATTTCGGCCTGCTGCAAGAAATTTCATCATGAAATAAGCTGTGTCTTTATAAAAAAAATCCATCTGTATTTTTTTTGGTCTGGTTTGTGTGTACATAAATAAATAAATCATTTAGACATTATTATTTGAATATACATTGGTAAATGGCGCATTTTGAACCAGCACGCTCCAGATCGAAAGGCAACAGTCCACACCAATGAGCCACCGACCTTCTAATGACAAATGTCTAAGAATATTTCTTTATTCATTTACAAATAAATCAAATGATATTGCTTTGTATACGAAGCACAAGTACCTAAGCATATCGGCGCAAACTCTCACAACAACTGCAAACGACAGCGGACACATTTCAAATACGTCAGAAGCTCAAACATGCGGCCGTATATAATAACCGTATACAGGATCGGTGTCGATCTGATTTGCTGGCGAACCATTATACTGCAATAACAATAAAGCTAAACCAATATTGCACTGGTACGGTTGACAAGGAGGGTTCCTCTTGTACGTATATATAGGGAAAATGTAATGGATTTTGTAGGTCGCCATTTGTTCGAATGCTGGAATAAAATGATAAAGTCTTTTTATTTCGTTCATCACGAACCGTCTCACGTGTAAGTTTGAAAACTTCCAGCCTCCCGATTAAGATTAAGCATTATAGACCACAAACGCAGCAGGAAACCCTTTTCGCTAACCAGCGCATACCAGGTCGCTTTTCTTCCTCTTAAGTTACCCAAACTTCTCTGCAACGCCGTAAGCTGAGATTCGTTTATGTGACGTAACTAGACTAGGCTCATTATTTTCCCTTCTGAAGGAAAAATCAGCAGTGTTGCATATACTTAATTTGCCCTTCTGAATACCCTTTCAGTATTATATATACGTCTTATATGATGAACATTACTAAAGAAAAGAAAAAATAACTCTCAACACTAATTTTCAGACTCTACCGATGTCTAACACAGGCCGAGTAGTAAACGGAGCTTGCTAGAAACCGCGTCGTATTTTGTTCCATGGATTTTCATCGAGAAATAATTTCCAATGACGATAAATTGTTCGGGATATATTGTGAGCTGTGCGAGGGCTGGCTACCGGTTTCTAAGGTACTGGGACAAGTTATAAGCTGACGAATTATCAACTAGATATTTGAAAACGTTCACGTTACTTTATTGAGCTATTACCATTGCACTGACTGCTGTAAATAGCCGATCAATGCAAGGAATCTCGTTTGCTTTTCATTGATTTAAAAAAGGAGACTTATATTAATACATTCATAGATCGTAAATAAAACAAAAAAAAGGAAGATAAATACTAAACTAATCAATATTCAGTTACAAAGAATTCGTAAATCGCTTTTTAAAACTGTAAAAGTTTTCATAAAATTACAATTATACATATGTTTTTGTAACAGCAATATATAAAATGAAATGGCATCGATTGAATAAGTTAGAAATCATAATTTTGTAATCGTATAGTGAGATTTTACAAATCGTAAACTAATCATCAGATGCACTGTTTGCATAACATATTTTATTCATTAAAATAGTGAGAATAAATAAAACAATACAATAAATATATTTGCAACCATCTGGAATGTTAAAAATAAATATAAAACTATAATCACTACGTCGGCATGCGTTATTTGTAGGTAACGATATGACACTTGATACTTTTAACACTTGATAAGTACTTTTCAAACAAAATCACATATAACATCACACATTGCAAATTCACTTTGCTTTATATGGTACCTACCAGAAATATTATTTAAATTTCATATAATTTAAAGTCTGTAGCTAGTCTGCTGCTATCCAAAGCTGCTCGTTCAAATGTTTCATCGATGAAATCTTCACACGCGACGCCTAGAGAAACTTACTTACTTTATACTTTGATCATTGCTAGAACATTAACTTGCTATTTCAGGGAATAAATGCTATCTAACAGCGTCTTCCTATTGGTTGCTTTATTATTTAACGACCGGTTATCGAGCGGGTCTCTTAAACACTGGATAGGTTGTCTGGTTTATTGTCTAGATTAGTAACTAATACTGGTTCAATGGCAGCGGACAGTGCTGGATCATTGATTACCCTTTTAGTTATTTAGAACTGATGATTGT
Organism: Leucinodes orbonalis; assembly: GCA_019425675.1. Lineage (NCBI taxonomy): Eukaryota > Metazoa > Arthropoda > Insecta > Lepidoptera > Crambidae > Leucinodes > Leucinodes orbonalis. Next base: position 75,929 of record PQWD01000651.1, read on the forward strand.
ATATCTTTATTACACTTAATATTGTTACCGAGTAAGATACTGAATTATCATTCTCAATAATTAAGATTCTTATTTATGTCAAGGCTTACTCGTCGACCGCGGCTAAAAAGGTTCCTATTTTATACTTGCCTGTAGTGCATTCTGCAACAAACGAGGCTCTGGAGAACTACCAACTAGTAGGGGAAAAATGGGTACAATGCAGGTCGACGAGAACGATGTCCCTCATGTAAAAGTCGTTGAAATGTTTTTAAGCTAATTTTTAAAAGACTTTTATAAGGAACATATGATTTTGCGCTAAAGCATGAATGAAAGGCATATTAAAAAACATATGTCTTATACATTTTTAATGTAGTTTGACTTTTTGCAATTTTGGTTTGCTAATAAAATATTCAAAAGATAAAATACTTGAGGCCCGTATCGGCTTACACCAACATTAATATCGACGATGTGAGCTCAATCAGCTGTTTCAAATACCGACTTTAATACAGTTTGCTAAGCGAAATACGAATTTCAATATGCTTCGTTTTAGTATGAGTTTATAAAACATATTTGCATTTTAAAAGTTTCGATTTGACTCGGAAATAAAGCCGATAATAAGCAGTTTACTTAGTACTTAGTTACTTAGTAACAGTAATTTGGGTCATGCTCATTAAAAATCTTAAGTGCATTGCCTACATTTATCTAATTTGGTACTTAAGTAATAGATCGGTATCAATGATAAGTAAGATGATTATCCCAAAAATGTTTCAGATCAAACACCGTATTAAAACACTAAATAAAGCAAATATAAAAAAAACACGAAACAAAAAGCCATTTGACGACCCATTTGGTGTTGCGGTTGAGAGGTCGGCCGCAACACCAAGGGTTCCGGGTTCGATCCCCGGGCAGTACAAACATTGTGTGCATGAACATGTCTGTTTGTAATGGTCTGGGTGTTTTCTATGTATAATATGTATGTATTTACAAAAAAAAATATGTATGTATGTTTATCCGTTGTTTAGTACCCATAATACAGGCTTAACGCTTAACTTGGGGCTAGATGGCGCTGTGTGAATGTCAGTAGATATTTATTTATTTTATTTATTTAAAAAGCATAACGAGTTTTACCAAGTTATTTATGTACTCAATTAGTTTTTTAATTATTATGTACTTCTCTTATATAAATTGTTTCACCAAGTAAATCATGTGCAGGTTACGCAAAGCACACCTATTTTTTCTGGAACTCGTGAAAATATACATTGTCCTCCAAATTACGTAAAGGATAAAAGTGTCCCAAGGCGAGTCTTCGGAAGTGGCCCGATCCTTTGGAAGTGGTTACGGAGTTATGGAACGTAGGTGTTGTGCGTTCTTTATAAATAATCGTCATAAAAATACTCCTGTTTTTGCACAAATAATATTTATATATTTATTTTTTGTTGCCTATCTCATCTTCGAGAGTTATCTAGGTTACCTATTATTGAAGTATTCTAAAATGAATCTGATTATTTATGAATAAGGATATGTCTTGAATAAGTGAAAACTTTTCACTAGCAGTATAAAAGTACATACATACATGTTTAATTTTATTGTAAGAGATGCCACCAATCTAAGATCGCTCACAAACACTTCAAGTTCTTATTCTATCGGTTTCTTGAAATCTGATAACATTCCAAAATGTTTGAAATTATATTCAGCCCCGTCTTATACAGTGCATTCAGCCAAGTACATTTGTGACATACGAGTAAGTATCTTGCGACCCCTAAAACATAAGTACAACAGTGAAATTTGAAGCTGTAGGCCCTAGTTCCTAGAAGGAGTCTCAACGTCGATCTTTACTTAAATTGAGTTACAAACAGATAGCGCTACATACGATAAAAAGCTGCATCCCTTTCTAACTCCATTCAAGTAAGATCAAAGCTTGAATCGCGTTCTAGAATACGGGCCTGGGTTTCTATTTTGACATTGTAGTACCCTATTTTATAATACTGTTTTAGCTTATCATTATCATTGCAGCATTTGCTGTTAAAAAAATCCTTTCCTAATTACTTTGACATGGCTCGAACCCCTAAGGTCACCATCATCGGTTACCCTTAAACGCGCCCTTAACCTTAAACAACTGTTTAAGCCTCTGCATAACTATCTACTTTACTATTTAGCACGTCTAAAAATACTTGCATGTTTGTAGGCCATCTTATCTCTAATGGGTTTTCCACATTATACACATTCTATATTACCTATTCGTAACTAACACTGATAAATAGTTGTAACCACAACCTAATCCTGTGTAACTTCGTAATCCCGAGAGCAGGATAAACTGTCTCGGAACCCGCAAATCAGGAGTTAAAATAGAGGCGGGGTGGAATTACTCCCAAACCCCCTTTGCAAGTTACAGTTTGGGCTCCTTATTTGGAGTAGCATTAATCTTGAGGATATTTTGGCATTATTTTTGACCTTCTAGCCAAAATACATTTGGTGGAAAAATCAATCTAGCAGAAGGTCCTCTGTAATGAATGAATATTTTTAAATTTATTCATTTCGTTTTCATTTAATTTTTACATTTGAAACAAAGAGCCTATAACTGTATTCTCTTTAGCGGTTCGTTTTGATGCATGGATGGCGTATCTAGGTACCTTTATATATACAGAATATCATTGCCCGTGAATTCGAAGATCGGACTACAAAAGAACGAAAACAGACATACATGCTTTGCTATGTCTGTTTTTTCGGGCTAAAGAAAGACTGACAGTGAAATTACTGGATACCGTGACTTGGTATCGATACGTCATAGTCATCGTAATATATTTCCGTCATAATTAAGCAACCAGTTGCACCATTTTGAGTGCACTTAAGTAATAAAGACATTTTCTATGTGACTACTGCTGTAAGCTGCAGACGATCTTTACAGGTTCACTGGGCGACAGTTTACAACTTGCTATTAAGTGAGTGAGAGGCAATAAGTTAGTTTGATAACTTAAATATTTTCATAATGAATCGAAACAATAAACATACGATACTATCAATAGTATTGCAGTACTTTGCACTAAACTACGCACTAAACTCTGGCCACTTTAAGGTTTTTAGTTTGGTGTAATATCAAAGTGTTTTTATATTGTAGTTTATTAAGTATTTATGGAATAAAATTACCATAAATAAATTTTAAAAAAAAGGAATCATAACCAATAAACATTAGAAAATATACCTACATACGTTTAGATACGGTCTTTGCTATCTGCTATTGTAAATGTCATATATAAAATATGTCTGCTAAGACTCTTTATAACAAAAAGACGAAAGATCTTTATAACAGAAAGAGTAAAGAAATACAACCTAAATACCACCGCCCTAGTTCAATGCTGAAAAGTCGTTTCAGATTCGAATCTGCTTCCGACAGCAGGAAACGCCTCAAAGAAGTAAGAAATACACGACATTTAAGAATCTTATTACTAGGTCCAATGATATTCTGTATATATAAAGGTAGATACGCCATCCGTGCCTCAAAAACGAACCGCCGAAGAGAGTACAGTTTGTACTCTTTTGTTTAGGCAAATTCGAAATATGTGAATGTGTGCTATCACTGCATTCGGAACACTTTTTTCGATTGTTTTGTGAGCATATCACGAATCTTTACTTTTTTATATCATTGACTAGGTCCCACTATAAATAAATATACAGCTAAACTAACAAACAAGTGTAAGATCATAACAATTTGCTCCATTAATCATATAAGGCCGTTACAGAGGTCCGTACACCAAGTTATTGACCCACAGCACACCGCAAAATTTACCACAAACTAATTTTATTACTTTGACAGTTAATTCTAGTTATATTATTAAGAACTGGGCACAGTTTTGATTAAATCATTAAGGAATGTGGTTATTAGATCTGTAATGATCATTGTACGGAGTGGGATGATATAATTTATTAAAAAAGCTGTTTAATTTTTGCTATAGACTGTAAAAAATGAAATGTTTATGAAAATTTGTCGTTAGGCCTATCTAGACGTCGTTGTTTTTTTAATACTAATGTATATTCATAGAAGATAAAAGAACCATAAAGAAGAGTTTCTCTGTTTCAGGAGTAGAGCGCTGAAGCTCGTAAAATGACTTAAAATAAGGGATACCCTACGCATACCTATCTGATCTGTAGTCACGGATGATGGACAGTGTTGACAAAACCAATTACTATCTGAATTCAATGGTTTGCTTTCACGCTGCATTTGTCATGGACAGGCGTATTATGTACTTAACATCAGGTGAGCTTACTGGTCATCCTTTTATCTGTGGACTATAATTGAAGTTCATGATAACATATAAAGAAGGTTACATTGATTTGAATGTAACTTGATGAAGTTCGTGGAATCGTTGGTAAGAACCTCAATATATGCTTAAATAATTATAATTATAAGAGCGTTGGTGCTCTATGGTGTGGACTGTTGCTCTTCTGCCGGACCTTAGCCCAGGTTCAAATCCCGCCACGTACCAATGTGTTTTCGAATTTCGAAATTATATGTACGTTATCCGACGCTTTACGGTGAAGGAAAATATCGTGAGAAAACCTTTACGCACGCCTGCGAAGAGATTCAAAGGTTGTGTGAAGTCGTCCAATCCCCACTGGCCTGTATGGACTACTAAGCCTAACCACCCTATACGGGTGGGCTTTAATGAGCTGATGATGATGATATGCTTTATTCAGTACAATAAAAGCACAGAACAATATCGATAGTGCAAACCTATCGATTATTTATTTATTCGTATGGCATTTTATCTTCACCAAGTTGCTTCCAATAACATGCAAGTTTACTCTCATAACTACAAGCGAATATCTAGTTCTTCACCCATTGGGCTGCGTCAGCATCAGGAGAAAGCAAACTCAGAGAGTCTCCAGGGAATCTTCGGTTGGACAGTCTTTTATGATGTGTTGGATAGTCTGCACGGCGCACCACAGTCGCAAGCCGGGAAGGCCGCCATCCGTATGTAATCCCGCACAGTCCATGGCCAGTGCGGAGCCTATTCAATTGGCGATACTATGCGCTATACTAAGCTATCAATAGCATAAATGATCTTCGAGGCACGGGTACGTCAATTCCCCATAACTATGCTGTCTGGGATGATCCCTGCAGTGGGATGTAGTTAATAGTACATCTTAACGTTATGACTTAGCAGCTGCACTGTAGGCCCTTTTTCAGGATCACCAGTATGTGTCTCTCCCTACTCCTCCCGAGGGTGTCGTGGGAGCCGACTATCTAATCTTAACCGTGGTTGACAGCAGCGCCATACTGCGCACTGGTCACACTGCGGTCACCAACCGCTTGCCCAGCGTGGTGACTGCGGGCATTTACCCCCATGAGCAAATGGGGAGTCCTATGTCCAGCAGTGGACTGCGATAGGTTGAAGAGAGAGAGAGTGTGTGAACAAAAGTTGCGAGTTATCATCAGGTGGACTGCCTGCTTAATTGCCAACATTAGGTATTTATTCTCAGTGTCCAGAAAAAAAAAAATAAAAAGTTTTCTGATATTAACATAAACATATTAAAACCGTAAGAGATATGGTGGCTGCAAAGACACCTGTTATAGCTCTATGACAATAAATTACAATCACCATGTAACATAGTAATCTCGTGTTTATAATAAAGTCGTTGCTGCACATATTTTACCGGTAAACTTGGATGGATTTACATTTTACATGAAAGCTTAAGCATTTGCTGGAATACTAATCGAATTCGGATAAGTCATATCCATGTCTTTTGTAATAAAGGAACGTATGGTAATTTATTACGGTACGCTTGAGGCAGATATACTTTATGTTATTGGCTATAAGGAGATATTAAATATACTGACACAAAAGCTTTCTGTAAGTTGAATTATTCATCATTATCAGCTCAAAAACTCAGAAGCACGAGCCTAACAGTATAGGGTATAGACCTTAGTCGCCTATAGGCGCCAGTGCGGATTGGACGACTTCACGCACAACCTTTGATTTCTTCGTAGGTTTCTTCACGATGTTTTTTTTATCATAAGAGCGTCGATAAACGTATATTTGAACATGCACCTCCAGATCGGAAGGCGACAGTCCAAACAAAGAGCCACTGATACTCCTAAGTAAATAAATATAATACAATGTAACTTGCATGCAAAGACTTATACGTCTTTGCTTGTAAGAGAGCACGTTCAGTTTCTTATCGCACAAACTACTGCTATCTACACTTAATATTAAAAGCTAAAGAGTTTGTTTGATTATTTGTTAGTTTGGTTGAACGCACTATTGAAAAATTCTTTAAGTTTTAGATACCTTATTTAGCGAGGAAGGCTATGCTATATTCATCACGCTAAATGCAATAGGAATAAGAATAAGGAAGAATAATTCATAATCGTGTGATGTTTTTTCCTGCAGACAGCTTCCACTGCGTTCGCTGCGTAAACGGATGAAGTCTCGCAAAAGTCATGTATGAAATTATTTTCCTTTAGAAGGATGGTAACGACATGATGACGATACGTAGATCCGATCCAGGACTTATGTCTAAACAAACCTTCCTAAGAATTCCTCTAACGTTGACAACGGAACGCGCTCACTGCTAAACTTTGTTTTAATATAAGCTCTTTTTATTAGTATATTTAATCCATAGATGTTAGTAGCAGGTTTCAGAAATCACTAAAATTAAATACAGCGCAGTATTTGTATAGGATTCAATCTCACCAGCACGATATACATCTTGCCAAATATTAAAGTCACATTCGATGGAATCAGAAGATTCCATGCCCCTGTTGAAAGTCTGTAGTAGTAGAAATAGTATCTGAGCGAGAACGTGAGAACTTGATCAAATTAGAATTTCATACTACGCCAAGATATCTGGGTAAGAAATCTATAATTTAAAAACCCGTTCACAGATATACGTCTGGTTATCAACAATTTCTCGAATCCAGTTTCTTTCTCCTTGTAGAGTTATCGGCTGTAACTCTGTTTTCATCTTATTATACAAGTGTTCGCGTTGTAAAAGCGAAAGGGCACAGGTGTTTGTTATCGGCGATCGTGGGCCAAAGTGGGCCAACGTGGCCCATTCCTACATTAATTGCTCGGGAGTTTACGCCCGCGCGGCGTTATCGGGAAATTATCGCGTACGGAAAAGTAATGGAAAACTGGAGCATTGTTGTGGCTGATTCAGTAGTTTTGTAACTCTGCGTGAGCATACATAGATTTTGTGGTGGAAGATATTTACGATGAGATCGATATTTTGTATGGTTGGGAGAATTTTCTTCGTTTATACCTACTTTTAGGAAATAATTCGTATAGGAAAATAAATGTGCATTATTGTACCTATTTCAATAGTTTTTACGCGATGTGAAATGATAAGTTTTGATATTACCTATTTTCATTAACAAGGCAACAAAAATGGTGCATGATTTTGTACCATTAAGTTTTTTTTAAGTTTACAAAAACTTATACTTGAGCCAACAACTCGCTTAAGCTTTCACTAAATATAAGAATACATCCAAAAGCTTTCTTGTATAACATCTTTAACAATAATTAAAAAGGAAGAGTTGAAGGTGCTTAGTTATAATAAAAAAATATAATTAATTTCATCATACAATTAATTTGATAGTGTAACTGAATCCACAAATTTAAAAACACCCCAGGTAAGATCAATTATATAGTTAAACAATTGATACGAGTATAATTTGTGGAATTAACTGTTAAGTCATTAAATACAAGCTTTTGGGTAAATTTCACGTCATTGGACAACCGCGTTCATTTATTTGAAACCTATTGTTCTACAATTCTGTTCACAGCGAAGGATCCGGCAATTTATGAGCGTAGAGTGAAATATATCCGCTTTCGGCTAATTAATGGTTTTGTGTGCTATTCACGCTGAAACTGTACTGTAAATTGTATTATACCTTATTTCAGAAACCATTTCACAATCAACTGGATAAATATCTTTTCAATTAATCATTTAGAAAACAACAAGACTAAGTTCAGTTTCTCAATAAAATAAACTAAAATAACTCTTTTAGTTAGTGTTGCGCTTTGCTAGAATACGAATATCATAGACAAGATGAGACATAGACGATAATAATATATCTGAAATTGATGTAAAATTATTGCTTTATTTTTTAAATATGTGATTCACTTAACATTAACCCTCTAACTGTCGCTGAATAATATATCCAATCAAAACAATAGATTTTCTATTTTCTCTGGAATCCTGGAGGTGAACGGTTAAATCAAAATACAGGCAATAATTCAACAAATGAAGGATGTAATCGGGGTCCTTAAAACCCTCTTAAGCAATTCTTTTACCCCATACGCGGAGCACTAACATAATATTATATTAATTTACGATTGTCACCACCCCTACTCTTCCTAGGGTGTCGTAGAAGGCGACAGAGGGGAAAATTTCCACCAAGTGATGGGCAGCAGCATCAATTAGGTACTGGCGTATCTCTGCGCTCACCAACCCGCCTGCCAAGCGTGGTGAGTATGCATTTACCCCCTATGAAAGACGCAGTCAAATCATTAGGGGAGGCCTTCGTTCAGGAGTGGATATAATTAGGCTGTAATGATGAATGATGATGAATGAACTCTTTTAGTTAGTGTTGCGCTTTGCTAGAATACGAATATCATAGACAAGACGAGCAGTTTTAGTATTAGAAAAAATCATTACATAATCTTCATTTTAAAGATTTTTGTTTAGTGGTATATTATCATAAGCAGTTATCGTGTCGTTTGTTTTATATATTAAGTTTCTGCTAAGACATTTTTAACTAATTAAATTTAAATTAAACTCCATAGTCTTGAGTGGAGATGTAATAGATTTAAGATTGCTGCATAAATTAGTAAATGGTAGATTGGATTGTCCGCTGCTGTTATCCAAAGTTGAATTCAGTGATCCCGCTAAATTATCTCGTCCATCTAAATATACCTTCCTATTCACCCTTTCGCAGTCCACTGCTGGACATAGGTCTCCCCCATTTTGCGCCAGATATGCCTTGTTCCATACTAAACTGTTTAAAAGCAATCAAGGTAACTTCTCATCAATAAATCGAATGCAGTTACTTTATACAAAGCCTCCAAAGGCACTTGGATGTATTCGATAAACCAGAGATATCGCGAGATCGTTTAACAATGCAAAGTATAAATGTTACCTATTTCTGTGCATATAATTATAGTATTATGTTATTACTACTGTGCTGCTTCTGTGGTGGCTGCATTAATGAGAATTTCTTGATACCAGTTAACAATCGTAGAGTTTCAGCAGCTGCCACAGTTGCAGCATGTGGTTAATTTTAGATTCTCTTGCTTATGCATGTCGTGGCAGCCTATAATTAAGACATCACTTGAGCACTAAATTAAGATTTATGTAACCAAATCATGTATAATCAGTGATTGTTTTGTTGGTTGTCCTTAATTAATAATAACAATAAATAAAAATGTTTGGTTCTTACTATATCTAATTAAATATTTGTTACTTTATAAGTTGAAATAGTAAAATCTGCACATATGTAGACTCAAAGAAACACACCTTTAAGGACGAATACCTAAATTTTTACCATCTCATTCTGAGTTCCGTCTGTCGTTTACGTGTCTTTCCTGTGTAATCGACACACGTGTAAATCTAATTTATGAATGAATGGCTCATGGACGGAATAACGTCGACTCCCTTGGCCCAACTTTCCCTTTCACACAGACTTCTGAATCATACGTGACCGGGATCTTAACAAAAGGACACTCACATTGCCGCTTTGCTTCAGAAATGACATTCAGGTAATGAACCAATGTAGCAATGAATGGGATAGTATTATAGCAGTTTTAAAAGCGTCTGGCGCAGGATTGTCGGGGGATTGGCCTTGTTGAATAATCATGAATGCGGTACGTGAATGAAGTGGAACTATTTTAAATTGCGAACGGCTTTTTCCGAGTGACTATTGGGTGTAAAAGCGAGGCCTTTTTTATTTATTCTATCCGATGGAGTGCTTAATTTGAATGGCGTTTATATACAGATTTTCACTTTGAAACCATTTCAATTTTTTTCGGTACAAATTAAATCAACTTTAGTCATAAATATTATCAATTGAAACTTTAGATAATTCACTGTAATAAACTCACTACTTCAGTCCTTACATCATTATAGACTCAGATGGTTAGTGATGTGATGACAGATTCAGGTCCATTTGCAGATAAATAATGGCTATAGGTCAACGACCACATATATTTGTTTCCGTTAACAATTCCGTTTGCCCGTTAACCAAAACTACCGATTTCAATTCTTTAATTCCCACTCAATTTACTGAGACAAATAATATTACTCAAAATATCAAATAAGACCAAAATTTATCTTTGTACTTCAGGTGATGTTTGAAACAAAATAATGTCCTCACACACATGTCGCAATCCTTTAGAGGTCTTAACTAAACAAAAGGACAGTTTCGTCATGACGTGTATGGAATGGGAAGACAAAGGGTCCAGTGAAAACAATTCGCAACATATTAAGGCCGAAGTAAATGCTTTCCGGCCTGAATGTTTTGGGACAAAGAAGTTGTGCAATACAATAGGTGACGAGACATCGTGTGGTTACCGAATTTTGCTGGGATACAATACGTTACATTTAATCATACGTTTTGTGTAACACTTGCATGTTCGAAATACCTGACCTTGTGCTTTATGTGATTGTATGGTCCGACCCCAAAAGCGTCAGTAGCTCATATTCCAAATCCGAAGGGCGGAGGTTAAATCCCGCCACGTACCCATGTCTTTTCGAATTTTCGAAATATATATACGTGAATCCGATGCTCTTACGGTGAAGGAAAACGTTTGACGACTACGGCCGGGTAGCCTCGTGCCCCTCGGCGGGGACATGACGTAATGCTGATGATGATCCCCAGTAGGAAAATGTTTATTATTTATTTAAGGACAACCAACATAAGCAACGATGATGTCATTCACAATTAAAACTTATTAACATAACAAATCGCTGTTATACTAAAAGGCTGCCACGACATGCACTAATGTATGCCTTTAATGAATTACTTTAATAACATACATTTTAACAATTACAAATTTAAATTAAATTATTGGTCTGCGATGATACCTAACTTCACAATATGTGCGCCATCACTTAAGATTTCAATCTAGCTGGGTTAGTATTGGCGGGCATACGCGAAAAATGGAGTTGGTAACAATATAATAGTTTACCATCGGCACACATAAATGGTAACATTATGTTACTCATCATCAGCTCATTAAACGTCCCCACCGAGGGCACGAGCCTACCCGTATTGGGTGATTAGACCTTAGTCGTCCACGCGGGCCCAGTGCGGATTGGACGACTTCATACACAACCTTCGAATCTCTTCGCAGGCATGCATGAAGGTTTCCTCACGATGTTTTTCTTCACCTAAAAGCGTCGGATAACGTACATATTTTCGAAAATTCGAAAACACATTGGTACGTGTCGGGATTTAACCTCAGCCCTCCCGGTAGGAAGGCGACAGTCCACACCATTGAGCCAACGCGCTCATAAATGACTATTCATTGTAAAACAAGCTACCTACGTGCACTTACTTAGTAAATAAGATTGTAATTGTCCAATTAGGATTTCGACAACCTAAAATGTATATAGCAGAACTACGCTATAAATGAATTTGTCCTAGCAAATATTTTAAGTCCGCTATTATGAACCCATTTAATACTTTGTGCTTACACTTTATTAAATTGGGCAACGACTGAATTGTATGACGATTAAATGTTTAAAAGCATTCTTTTCTGCTTTATTTTAAATTCGCTACATTTTATTTTTTGTTTAACAGTTCCGATTTAATAAAAAAGATCAATTAAATGTCAAGCCAAAAATTTATGATTTAAAAATATTTAATAATTCTAAAATGTAATTTGTAGTTATATTGTTCTATTTTTCGCTAACGAATTCGGTCCCAACACGTATGTATCTATATAGGAACAATCTATTAAAAATAGTAAAAAGATTTGTTTTGAGAGAGCACTCGTATAATTAAACACTGCCAACCATACAGGTTGATAAAAACAGTAATATATCTGCCTCAATATACTAGTTCAAAACCATTAACAACAATTTTATCAATCAATTTGTCACAGCCATGGCGACTGTCAGTTGTTACCCGCGCCAATTTGTCAAGGAGCTGCGTCTGCAGTCTTGGTGTTTTCCAGTTGCAGTGTTCCATTATGAACATTGCATTTCGTGTTTAAAATTATTGCTTTATTTTTTAAATATATTATTCACTTAACATTAACCCTTTAACTGCCGCTGAAGGGTAAATCCAATCAAAACAATAGATTTTCTATTTTCTCTGGAATCCTGGAGGTTAGCGGTTAAATCAAAATGCAGGCAATAATTCAACAAATGAAGGATGTAATCGGGGTCCTTAAAACCCTCTTAAGCAATTCTTTTGCCCCATGCGCGGAGCACTAACATAATATTATATTAATTAATTTACAAAATAAACTTAAACTAAAAAGAGTACGGACCATGACATCTACTGACTCGAATAAAAAAAAACCCTCTTAAGCTGTAAAGGCGATAAGTAGAGAAAAATGTTTTTCTTTCTTTATTCAAAAACTGTGAACCACTTTTTTTCAACTTCCATTTTCCATCAATAACTCATACAAATCAGCTATTAAGTGTGAATTGTGTCAGATTTTCATCATTGTAACCAATACTGTGCGACATAATTAACGTTTCTTGCTCAACTCTGAGACAGTAATAGCCACGTTTACGTGCAATTAGCGTAAACTATGAATTCTTTACAAAACGATCCATTAGTTTTTCAACTTTCGAATCAACTTGTACGCAATGTTATATAAGAAGTCGCGAACATAATATCGCCTTGGCAGAAACAATAGAATGGCTTTATAAAAACTTCCCGTCTGCTGACAATATGTGGAAGTTTGAAGAGAATTGCGAACCTGTTTTCCGGTACAATCAGTAATATTATCTTGAGGAACATTTTTTCCTCTATTTGTTACGTGAAATTGGCTATCCGGTTGACAGTTACTTTAATGGAGATGGATTGTCATAATTATCTATTTGTTGCACGCGATACGTAACTCGGAGTGTTTATAAAATTTACTGTAAGATAGGTTAGTATTTCAATAAGACCCAAGATAATTATAATGATTATACCTTAATCATTCCTTCACTCACACATCATACTAACTCGTCTTTTACTAGGCGTAGACAGTTATCACCCACTTCCTTTAAACCTAACAGGCGTTTCACGGCTCTTCCACATTTATTTAACGGCAGCGTCGGATAATCCCACTAACCTTACACGTTCCACGGAGGAATGCAAAACAAAAAAATTTAATTATTGGCCTGTATGATTTACATTTAATTTCTAAAACCCTTCAGTAGTATTGCGAAATCTATCATCGGCGTACTTAAATATTTTTGTACGCCTTTAAATCCCTTTAATCTCGACTAATTTAGGGTAACGGACTTTTTATTCACATTTAACAAACGCTACCCGCGTAATGCGAAAAAATGGTCCTTCGTGCCGGATTAAAACACTATTTGGCAGATTACGTTTCCTAGAAAACCAACACACAAAATTAGATTCACCAAAATACATAGTCACGTTACATAATCAGCCTCACTACTGTATCAGACGGAATACTCCGCGAAACGAGTTACAGGTGTCATTAGTACCATAATGGGAATTACTGTTTTTTGTATTCGGTCACGAAGTACAGTACTACGGGATTTATTTTTGTTAGAAAATTGTACTTGTATTGTGTATGATAATAATGTTTAAGGAGTTAAGGTCGATTTTGATGTTGGACGATCGTGGAATAAATCAATGTAATGTAAGATAAATGTTGGGAAAGGTAATGGTAGCCTGACCTTAGCTTTATAATAATTTCACCGCGCCAATCATTGTAACGTTCGCAATATACTTAGATGCATATAGAATAGAATAGAATAGAAAACGTTTATTTGACCACACAAAAAACACGAATATACAGTTTAACATAGAAGATACAATATAACAATTACAATTTTACACAGTTTACAATGATTGATACAAAGAAGAAATACACGAATAAAAAACAAAGATGTAATTAAAGGAATAAATAATATCAAGATAAATATATGAATGAAAAAATAAATAGTAATAATGTGGTCAAAGGGGCCTCATCTCAGCTTAGGCTGCCGCATGTTACGTGCGTTTATATAATACATTGATTTTAGAGTGGCCGCGGCAGCGCTGATATTATGACAGAGCCCGAGTGACAATAGAATAAAAAATAACTATATTATATATACACGTGTGAATATTATGTAATGATTATTAATTAATAAAAATATACATTACATTAACCGTTAAAATAAAACATATTAATACACATAATAGAAAATACTAAAATATAAAAAGGAGTGTGTGCTGCGTTTTGTAATTAGGCTGTAAGATTAGTATTCCTTTGCCTTGGTTGCTGTCAGAATTAAACCAATAAAACGTCAAAGTTTTAATAATAAAATATTTCTTGATATTTTCTACCTACATTATTAAAAGTGTTTAGAAAAAATGAAAAAGATTTGTGATGCCACGCCCTGCCACGTAGTGGCACATGGATTTAAAAAAAGAAAAAAAAATTATAGAAATAAAAAAAGTGCATCTTTGTATATTGCGAACGTTACAATGATTGATTTGTTATATAGATAATGAAATCCAAGTATTTTATTGATGCAGATATAATAGGTAGAATACCCAGAAACTACATTACATTAAACAAGAAAATGTCATTTCTTTGATAACTTCAAAAATATATTATTTCTGTTTATAATGACACACTTTTCTCAGTTGTGTTTCAGAAAACTTAACCACCATCGAGCCAATTTAAAGAGACGTAAAATCCCAAATATATTACACAAAAGAACATCGCATGAAGCAATTCATTTGCAGACGCCTCGAGTTAGTAAATACTGGTCTTGAAAAGTGAACACCATTCGTCTTGGTTAACAAAGGAGCCAAGTACGAGTAATTCACTGAAATTGTTCATTTGTAGGTATAGTTTGAGAATGGTTAAACTAGATTATGAATAGTTGTTGCGTAATTAGGACACGAGGTTGGTTTGGAATATAATCTAAAACAGTTGAAGTACATAAGTATATTAATAAACACACTGATACTTAACAGATACAAGTAATTTTATGATACTACAAATACATTTGAGTCGGAATAGAAATTGACTCCAGGAGGCTCCGGAAATAGAGCTTGATCTTGAAGGCATATTAAACCTAAGGTCTTCGACAAACATTGCTACTATTATTTTCCAATCTCATTTAGCGAACATGTTTCTTTTTCGTAATCAGTTACTCAACTGGCGACCTCATTCCAGAGATATTTTGATTATGGGCGGTCTTTCTTCTTGTCATTTCACAGACTGAGATACATCCTGCGTCTGCCTGCGGTCATATTCTTGCTATGTTCTCTTCACAAATCTTACAACACGTTAAAGCATTTTTTTTAATAAGGTAAGCTTTTTAATAAGATAAGCACTTTTGGTTCCGAAATAAGAATAACAGATTAAGTTGTATTCTATAGCGTGGTACCAGGATCACCTGCCAAGCTTGTCACGTTAAAATACAATCCTAGTCTCACTTCTGTTCAGTTAAAAGGGTTAACAATAATATATAAGAAATTAATGCCTCTTCGCAGAGGACTGAACTCAAATCAGATAAAAAAATCAGCAATACTTTTGGCTTCACACCGCATTTCCTGGTAAAATGCTTATCTATAAAGCAAAAAAACATTCGTTTTGACATTGTTAATTTAACCAGGGATATAAGATCTAGTGATCAACGACACAAGGTCTATTTTGGTTTCACCTAAGATACACATGGGTTGTAAATCTGATCCATTAAAATACAAACCAAAATTTAAAACATCTCCCTGAAGTCGAACAAAAGAACCGTTAGTAGGACATACTTGGCTATAACTTAAGAGATTCCCGCGAACTTTATTAGGTCATTTGCCATCTTGGGTGGCCTTACTGCATTTGTAGAAACCTGTACATATTTATTTTTATTTATCTCTTTACGATTATTAACTGTTACATAATGCAGTCTTCTGCAGTATATACGAACAGTAAAAAGTATTAACATGAATAAATATGTGTGTGTCGTCCAAGCCGTACTGGGCCCGCGTGGACGACTAAGGCCTAATCACCCTATACGGGTAGGCTCGTGCCCCTCGGTGGGGACGTTTAATGAGCTGATGATGATGAAATATGTGCAGGTATTCACGCAGCGTTATTAAACAACGGATTAGCATGTAACCTTTTTACGCATATTTACAAAGAGACATGTTCTTGTACATATATACCTATTTCACGGGAATCTAACTCTCGGTGTAGTACCCGAAATCTCAACCATTACACCGCATGAGTCGTTTTGCATCTTAATTTTCTCTTCAATAATGCTCCTATTCGAGTAGAACTTAAATTATCAAGAAATTATGGACAAAAATACTAAATGATTTTAATACACGTTACTACTTTATTTTACTTGCCCACTGCCTTGCTTCTTTTTTAGCTTGTTCTTTATCCAAAGGTTGCTTGGAAGAGATCGCTCGTAGCGATAAGGCCGCCTTTACCCACTATATGTTATAATTTTCTGTATTAGTGTACCATTGATGTAATTGTGAGCAATAAAGTGTTAATCTATCTATCTATCTACACTCAAAGCTTACGCTAACAGTGAAATCAAGTCCCTCTAAAAATACATTATTGACCTTCCATTCAGTAGCTTAGTTGAAGAACACATCTAGTTTTTAAAAGTATGTACGTGTTTAAATCCCAACTTACAATACTGCTCGTTGGGAACATTCCACATATTCAATCGATAAAAATGCAATTGCTAAAGTAAAATCAACAATCAATAAGAGATACTTTCTCGTGGGATGATGTTAATGTATTATATTGGTCTCAGTAACAATAACAACTGTTAACTATTTACGTGATAGTCGAAAATTAACGTTAATACACGCCAAACGTAACAATAAACTCGTCAAAAGTGACATATTACGCGTCAATCCGTTATATCAATTTCAAGTATTACAGAATTAACGATGTCAAAATAGACCTTAGCACTGAGAAATTAAACGTCATTTAATATTTGACCACCAGTAGTATAGGTGAGTTAATAATTATTTTTAATTAAATTAATTGCGATGACTTGCAGACGTTCGTGCGGAAAGTGAGAAAATGATAGTTAACCGACCAATTTGAAGTGTTCATTGCTTTCGTATTAAGTATGGTCAAAGTAGCTAACACTAATTTTGGTCGGCTAGCACAATTATTCGTCGAATCGCTAACAAGCCGACACCCAACCGTTAGTCTGACCACAGGAGAATTCTCACTGGTTGTTGACATCATGCGTCATTTAGATAAATATATATTTATTATATCAGTCATAGTCAGTAACGGCAATTGCCTTGATTTAATTTTAAACTAACGACTGGTAGAATTACAAAGTCAGATTTATGTAAGGGCCCAGAGCTTTTCAATTGCGAGCCAATCAAAAGAGCCAAGTGGTGGTACATCCTGGCTAACTTACTAGCAAACGGGTGTCAGATTGTTCGCCAATTTTATTATTGAACCAGGGTGGACAAAGCTATGCTGAGCGAAAAGGCCTAAAACTCTGTAGAAAACATAATGGCGGACATAGATACAGGATATTAGCGAGCTAATTCTAAATCTATGATGACGGATTATGTTATATGTGTCACGTGTAACACAAGCATAATTTCAAATTCGCACCCGAAGCTTTAATTGACATCAATACATATTTTTGTATAATCCTCAGCGAAATTCGAATTTATTTGTATTCATCTACAGACGCATTATGTGGTTAACAAATATATAACTTTGTTCAAACATAATTTGAAAATATACTTTGTGTTGCCTAATCGGTATACTGTTCGACACAATCGTTATAACGAAATAACTTAAACAAATACCACTGAATATTGTAAAAGGGAATTCATATGAATTGGAATTAGGATCCAAATCATAGTAAGGGAAAAAGAATTTCAGATCAAATACAATTCAATTCTTTCGTTAATATAATTCACTTGTAACGATATTAGATAGCATCCCAATTTCTCCCGAGAATGAAATGATACCCCAATACAAGCGATGAGTCTATTCGAACCTTTGTTACTGAAATCGAATCAGCAATTGTAGTATCGGAGTTAGTTAAACAAGCGAATTTATAAAATATTGATTAGTATTGTATCAGTCTCGTCTGTTTATTCATTTAGATTAAATTGAGAACGAAAAATAGAGTGCATGTTGCATACGACTTTTATTTGATATTAAATATAACCTCTTATGAAACTCATACCATACTATCATATACACAATATTGAGATTACAGGATACCAAAATAACAAATGGATAAATCTAATGATACTACAAAGAAATAATTGATTAAAACAATACTCGATGTCTGAGTACGTCTGGCTGAAACCCATTTCGTACTATCTCGAGTTAATTGGATATTGGACGTCAAGTCCCCAAATAAAACGGAAAATTCATTTGAGCTAGTATTTGCAAAATTGTCTGCTCGTAAAATTAAATTTACAATGAGTTTTTCGTTCTACAGGGCTAGTTTTAAATATTTCAGTACATAAACTTTTATAGCACAATTAAATAAGTTTTCAGATATTTTAAACAAAACACGTTGATTTTTTTATAATCAATATAATAAAGACAATTAGTGTCGAGCCTAGCACCTAGTCACGAAGACTTTTATCCAAAACTATTTTAAAAAAGTACTTAATGTGAAATGCCCATTGTAGATTTTTATCAATATCGAGACTTCAACAAATGCAGAAGCCAACCGGTTCGGGTACACGTTAATAAGTATGTTGGTGTAATTAAATTTCAATAAAAAGCGGTCAATATGAGTAAGCCTCACATAATAATAAAGTTTTATTGTCGCCGCTTTGGGAAAAGTACCGCGCTGGTACAGCCAACTGGATTGACACCAAAATGAAGAATTTGTCTTACAGGGTATTAAACTTTTTACATAACGTACTTACTTTGAGGAACTGTACTAAAAAAAAATATCCATTGACGCTCACACAGCGCCATCTAGCTCTATATTAAGCGAGGAGATTGGGCACTAAACAATAGATACACATACTTTTATATATTTTTTTTGTAAATACATACATATTAGACATAAAACACCCAGAACATTACAAACAGACATGTTCATGCACACAAATGTTTGTACTGCCCGGGGATCGAACCTGGAACCCTTGGTGTTGCAGTCGACCTCTCAACCGCAACGCCAAATAGGTCGCCAAATGTATCATAAGCAAAAAACATTTTGCGGTAATATAATACTGATATGCCATTTAACTGTACGTTCGCAACTTACCGAAAAGGCATTGGATGTTGTTTGAGCTCATCGCTTTTGGAAAAATAATTATGGCCGCGCACCACAGTCGGCGCTGATTGCAATCGTTTAATGAGCAGTTGTACTAATTATTCCTTTATGCAAGTTGCATTTAATTTAAATTTTAAATTTCTTTGAACCTTTGATCTAGGTAAGAAGCAACTGTTATAAAAATGAAGTGAATTATCACATAAATATACATAATATATGATATTATATAAATATTATATCTTCAAAAATAAAGTAACTTAAGCAAGAAATGATTCCCCATTAAAATCAAAATTAAAAGCCTTTATTGTCTGTAATGTCAAATGAAGCTACTATTCATCTGTCTGTCCATCATCATAACCCTTTATTCTAAACAAGTGTTTACATCGAGTAAAAATTTTAATTTAATTTATATCAAATAATTAATATTCAAAATTACTCAACGCGCAACGAGCTATGCACAGGGTGTCTCTTAGAAATTATTTAATCCGTAAGAGAACTAAAATGGCAGTGGGCTGGTCATATGAATCGCAGAACCGATGGCCGTTGGAGCAGACGAGTTCTGGACAGACCGCGTCTTGGTAAGCGTAGCGTAGGTAGCCTTCCGGCCTGATGGATCGGCGACTTGCGAAAGGTCTCTGGTGGAGGCTGGATGAGAAAAGCGGTGGATCTGGATATCTGGCGCAAAACAGTGGAGACCTATGTCCAGCAGTAGACTGCGTTGGTTGAAGACAATTAATATTTATCCACTCGTCTCATTATATCTTAAAGTGTAACTCCAACAATCTTTACCGGCTTCACTGCACAGACATAAACATTCTAAACGCACCTTTCAGTTACCTGCGCAAAATAAACGGTTACTCATTACAGAGTTAACTCGCATAAACGCTAGACTAGTTTACGTATCCGAAGAGATCTCCGTGAATAGCATCATTTAATTTCACGCCATTCGCGGTGATGCGTTTCCATTATTCCATATAAAGTAGTCATGTATATTCGAAACGGACGTCAAAGATCAAGGAGGCCGCGTGTAAAGGCAATTACTGGAAATTATCTGAACGCGAGGCGATATGCGATGGGAAAGGATTACGGTTTGCCATAATTGGGTTAAGTAAAGAAATCTATGGAATAATTACTTTTATTTGTCAACAAAGTTGAAAATAACACTTTAATTGGTTTTATTGTGTATGTGTAGGTTTATTAGCTATGGCATGAACAAAACTCTGTTGAGCAAAAGCTTACGAAATAAGAAATTCAAAAGCAAAAACTTTAAAGAAAAAAAATATTGTACATATAACTCCTCCATCAAGACAAATACGTAGGTATTTTATTTTATTTCGGTCACAATAACTAAAATCTAAAAACAATAGTATAACAAATAGTATTTGTCTCATTCCGGTAAAGAATATTTAACTGATACGAAATCAATAATATCAAATAATGTATACCAATCAAAATATGAACCCAGGTTCCTTTATACACACAAACTGAGTTTATTGCCTGAGATTCCTAATTCCATTATTGGTAGCTCCATTTCACGTTCAACCTTAATTTCCAAGGATTTAAATTAAATAAAAACATTTTTAGTTTTTTTTAACAGATCAATATTTTTACGGGACGTAGATCTTCTTTCCTTTTCTTAGAATGCTTACAAACTCATAATACACAAGGCTAAATTTAATTTATACATATGTATATATAAAAAGAAATATAAGAAAGTTGCCGCTATTCTTATACAAAAGGATGTAGTTATTAATAAATAAATGATTAAGAAATATTAAAAAAACATCCCTGAGCCCACAGCGCTATATAGACCCAAACTAAACAGTAGCCCAAACTAAGTACTTGTGTACTTTTTTGTAAATATATACACATTATGAAACAGTCGCTCGTGGAGGCTGGATGAAAAAAGCGGTGGACCGGGATATCTGGCGCAAAATGTGGGAGACCTATGTCCAGCAGTGGACTGCGATATGTTGAATAGTATAGATTACAATGCAAAGAAACACCCAGTTATTCAGCTAAAATGTATATATATTTGATGGTTACGTAATATCCCGTCGCGTAAATTTTCCCGTGCAACAATGAAAACGCACAAGGCAGCAGGCGCGACGAAGCGATGTGGAGTAAGCGAACGGTTTCCCTTTCGTCGCGTACAGTTAGATGGGCGCTCGGCGAGGTTCCGTACGCCTCTGCGTAGCGGACTGACGATTATTGTTTTTACATACAAATACTATTATGCATATATCCTTTAATATTGGTTGACTATCCATATGGTGTATTTGGTTGACATGTCAGCTCTTACACCAAGAGTTTCGGGTTCAATACTCGGCCAGTATAAACATTTGTGTGCATAAATATTATAATACTGATTATTAATATTTGTTGTTTTCTATACGAAATTAATCCTAAATCTATTTTTTTCCACACTTCTGTTGTCAGTGTGACTTCGTCCGTATTTTTTATACGTTCATGGCATTACACTTTTGTAGTGTTGAACAAGTCTTCCCATTGCCAAACACATTAAGGTACACACTTCTGCGTTTTTTTTTTTTTATGATATAGGGAGCAAACGAGCAAGAGAGACACCTGATGGAAAGTGTTTATCTCCGCCCAGGGACAACGGTGACACCAGAAGTGCCACCGGTGCGTTGCTTGCCTTTTAGATAGGAATATGCTCTTTTCTTAAAATTAGCCATGTCATATTTGTCAGGAAATACCGCTGCTGGAAGATTGTTCCATATAAGTACAGTACGTGGAAGAAAATTGCGCATGAATCGAACTGTAGTCGAACGCCAACCATCAAGATGATGAGGATGGAATTTCATCTTGTGGCGGGTAGTCCGATGATGAAACTCAGCAGCAGGTATCAGATTGAACAGTTCGTTGGAACACTCCCCATTGTATATGCGATAGAAAACACAGAGACTCGCAACATCTCTACGCAAGGCCAAGGAATCCAGACTATTGGTTATTAACAGATCATTGACTATCCGCACGGCTCTACGTTGTACGCTGTCAAGAGGAAGAAGTAGGTATTTTGGCGCTCCAGCCCAAAGATGCGAACAATATTCCATATGTGGGCGCACCTGTGCCTTATAAAGCTGAAGGCGCTGGTGGGACGGAAAGTATTGCCTAGCTCTGCGCAGCACACCCAGCTTCTTAGACGCCAATTTGGCTTTTTCCTGCAAATTACCGCGAAACTGTACATCACTGGATATGTCAACGCCAAGGACACCAATGTTCGGCCTTATACTCAAGGGAGTGCTCCCGAACTTAGGACCCATGACAAACGGAACCTTTTTAGCAGTAAATGCGCATGCTTGTGTCTTAGTAGGGTTAAATGATATGATATTGTTTGTTCCCCATTGCATGACATCTTCCAAAGATGCCTCTATCCTTGACACAAGCTCTTTCCGACTGTCATTCACTGATTGCCCAGAGGGACAAGAACTGCCAAGGTACAATGCGTCCCCGGTACTGTCATCCGCATAACAATGATAATTGCTAATATCCAACATATCATTGATATGCAGGATAAACAAGGTAGGGGAAAGCACACAGCCCTGTGGAACACCAGCATTAACGGGCAAGAATGCCGAACACGAACCATCGACAACGACTTTGATGCTCCGCTGCTCCGCTCACTTAAAAAACTGGCGATCCACCTACAAAGTCCCTCGGAAATCTCATATGAAGGAAGTTTCGCTAAAAGTGCTTTATGCCAGACCCGATCAAAAGCCCTTCGCAATATCTAAACTGACCGCTAAAGCCTCACCCTTGCTCTCAATTGCGACTGCCCAGCGATGGGTTAAATACACCAAAAGGTCACCAGCTGACCGACCATGGCGAAAACCATATTGTCGATCGTTTATCAGCTGGCGATCTTCAAGATACCGCAACAACTGAGAATTGATAATGCCTTCCATTGTTTTAGCGTTTCTGCGTTTCGTACTCATAAAAAGTATAAAAATAATAATAATAAGTAAGTAAAATAATTAAAATATGATGCTCAAATGTTTATTACTAGAACTTATAAATTCGCATTTACGAGAAGTATCTCTATTTTTAATATCTTCATAATTTAATTTGTTTATTGACTTAAGCTTCTATGAAAGCTTTATTTTCTTTTAATTCAACACTTCCGTATTTCTGTTGTGGTTTTAATTATACGTCACGTACATCGTTGCTTCGTCACGTGGAGCAAGCCCAAACAATAAACTGGAATTAACAATTTAAATTTGCTAAGGGGTTACTATTTTGTATTTTTCTCAACGCTGCAAATTGGGGCAGAACCGTGGTAATCGGCACATATATAAATAATTCAAAACACTGCTGAACATCAGGTTCATTCCACATTTATCACGGGCGAAATCCAACTTAAGAATGGGATTTATTTACAAATACTAATGTCTGCGAAAATGTAACCTACCTTCTCTTTGGGGGGACTCAAGTTTATCGTGAGTTTCCTTATTTGCACTGGGATATATATAGTCATTATTTAATGTGCGGCTAATTTTCAGCTAAAGACGACTTTTTCTATTTTACACGCTCAGACTGTATTTTTTACTTTTGTCGCCTGTTTAAAGGCATAATAAATAGTAATTTTGTCTGTGGGTAAATTAGGAGTTTCAAAATACTAAAGAAGCTGCTTGGTCTATAAATGGAGACATCTAAGGATTGTTTCACGAGACAGGTTTTGGATGATCTTTGTTCAGCAGTAAACATAACGGAACAGTGTTTTCAAAAAGATACAATTTAAAGTGTTTTCATATGACTCTAACTTTGTAGCTAAAATATTAGTAGATAGTCGCAATAACTACGGTCGCCGGCAGTTTTTTTAACCCAATATTGGTCGTCTTTTGAATTATTCATATACTTGAGATATGTTGTATACTGACAATAAGTTTCAGACATTTTTTTACCCAATACGCTGGAATTGTTAGATTTTATTACATTGATTGTCAATAATGCTGCCGGATGCTGGATTCGGCTTGCCTCAACACTATACGAGTAAGTTATTTGAACCATATAGTACAAATCCGGTCAAGGTCATTGCAGGATTTACGCTCAAGTTTTTGTTATCTGTCTGATATAAAGGATCAGGCTGGTCAATTGATTCTCCTGGTGGTAAGTGATACGCCTGACTACGATAGATGCAGTGTTGAGGTTAACTAATTATTTTAGACGGTAATTATTAACCGTAAACACGTCACCCAAATTAGACTACTGTACACATATAGTAAGGTAAAAATAATATCGACGCCCAGTAATTTTACAAGCCAAAGTGCTTTCCGAAACATAGGTATTGTGTAGGTATACTAGACCGAGTAACATGACGTTAACTTAGCCCCAAAAGGTCTATCTTTTCCTCAAACAGGATAGATAAACTTTCATCGTGACAACTTCACGTACCTTTCAGAGCACGAAAGGACTATCGATATTTGCAGTCATCCATCTGATGACGATGACCGACCGTCGTGATATTAGCTCGCGACTCAAACAAGTAATTGCTACATAATTAAAAATATTCATTAATTTGTAGACTGCTTGATGACGGTACTGGTGAAAATAACTATAAAATACCTTGAAATATAAATAAAAGACTGATGCTTCATACCTATATACAAGAAAATTTTAAGCAAAATTATTTATATTAGAGATTTCAAATACAGACTGGCGATATGTGAAACTTTCTAAAGCTGCTGAGTCTGTAGCAAGTATCGTTCCGGTAGTAGATCAAACGAACCCACCCGTCGCACTGGCAAAAGAAAAGCATTCTCCAGACGCATCTCCGGTGACAGAGTGTTCCACACGACGATCTATCTTGACGATCTATATATCATGCGTTGCTTTCTCGCACTCGAATTGATGTACAATCTTTCATACGATCTGGTGATTAGACTTTGCACACGCAATGCGTTAGAAATTTCGATGCTGCGACTGATTAAGATTTCATCTTTTGATGTTGGTTTTCACCGCTTGTGGCCCGTTTGTTATGTTCTGATGGTGGCTTTTGTTTGGCGTTTAAGATATGTATTTAGTTCAAATTTAAAATATGCCTTGGTTTATGAAAATTAATGTTTTTTTTAAAATAAATAATATTTTTTTATCAAACAAAGAACACATTTATATCTTGATTTTGGCAAACATTTACGATACTTTTATAACTTATGCAGCGACACATGCACAGTAACACATGCACAACACATTATTATTGAACCCTAGGAGCGAACAATTCCTAGGCGAAACCGCGCATAGCAGCTAGTAATTTATTACAGCTAACGCTATGGTTTGTATTACTTCATTAATAAGATATACTTATTCTGAGGTCTATTAAATAATGCTGACAACTGAATATTATAATTCTTATTTTTCCTATTCAACATATTGCAGTCCACTGCTGGACATACATACATACATAGGTCTACCCTATTTTGCGCTTGATATCCCCGCGTGAATATCATAATGTCGAAAGTTATTTATACTAAAATAAATTTTATATAAACACTTAACTACGCGGTTCAGTAGAAATACAATATTAACACGTGCTCAATGAATTCTGAGAACATAACAATTTGTAAAGTCCAAGCTTTGTAATAAGACATAACATGAAACTCAAATTGGCTTTACCGTTGGTTTTAAGCCTCATCCATAACTAAGCTCGTTCTGGTACAACTCCATTTAGTTCTGCCCCCGCGGTGCAATTAGCCTAAAAGCTAGTCCGCAAAACAACCTAGGAGACTTAGCGTTAGACCTTAGTTTTCGCATTAGCGAGATAGGCTTGATACAGCTAATGGGTAAGATGCATTGTTGTTTTATGCAAAATTGACCTGATATTTGAAGTTGTAAGTTAATGAGTTTATTAAACGCTATTTGTAATTTCATTACAGGTCTTAAAAAGTTTAAAAGATGGTATATCATTTCACATCAAGCTTGACCTATTAATCACCTGGATTCCAGATACAATAGAAAATCAATAGTATCTTTTAGATATTTAGCAGCAGTTAAAACCTTCTGACCTGGAGGGTGCAGGTTTAAATCCCGCCACCTTCTAATGTATTTTCGAAATTATACGTACGTTTATCCGACCTCTTTACGGTGATGGAAACATCGTTAAGAAACCTGCGCACACCTACGAAGAGACTTAAAGGTTGTACGTGAAGTAGTCCAATTCGCATTGGGCCCGCGTGGATGACTAAGTCCTAAACACCCTATACGAGTACGGGCAGGCTCGTAACCCTCGGTCGTAAAGTATATGAGCTTATAATGGTAATGCTACAGAAATCTTTACGTCAGTTATTTTTAAATGACAAATACCTTCTATTAAAATTAATAATGCCTACCTTTTGTGTAAACTTTATCTAAATTACTTCAAAAGCAGTTAGTTCTATTTGCATAGACAAATCAATATACCCTTAAAGCTATTACTTAGGATTACTTAGGAAGGTTACTTAGGATCTGCTCCGTTTGCATTTCTGATAGCCCCTCATCCCTTAATCTAATGACAGACAAGATAAAACGCTTGTTCAGTGGACCCTGTGTTCGCCGGTTGATAATACTTATTAAACGACAGTGTCCGTATAGACATTCAAATTAAGTCAAAAAGCCCGAAATACACGCTTTATCTGCCTCCCTTCGACCTATCGTAGTCTAGGTACTGCTGGATAAAATATATCAATAATATTCATCCAATACTTTTATTTACGGGTAGGCTCGTGCCCCTCGGTGGGGACGTTTAATGAGCTGATGATGATGATGATGATGACTTTTATTTATGTTATTGAATTTTTAAACATGATATTATAGTTCAGAAACATTATAATTCATGCATCGCCATTATATTAATCACCACACCATTTAACTCATATAACATATGAGCCATACATACGGGCATGTGAACATATGGGTGGGCAGTTATCTCAGAATTCCATTACCTACAATTTGACTACTATTATAATAGTCTTTTGTTTATCCATATTCATCAATCATGCATGCTTATCATATTGTGCAAATAAAACGAAACAAAAAGTAACAGCACTGTTTCTCATTCAAAGAATAGCGTGTATTCATAGAATACCGATTATTCCAGAACACTAACAGCTATCTGGCTAGATTTTTAGCAGTCCGCAAGTTATAGTAACGATTTAGTCAGCTATGTCACAAAACTGGTATCGAGCATGAAATGAATATACTTATCGACAACTTCTGCTACTCATTATGACGTGTAGTTTGACAATACACAATTAATAAGTTGCAAAAGAAGTTATGGTCAAACATAAACAACTCCAATATTATGGTTTCTTAACTGCATTACATCTTCGTGGATTCAAAATATTATACTGTAATTTTAAGACATCTCTGGCGGTCAAAGTGTAAAGAAATGCGCAGATCAGAAATCACTAAGAGTAAGATTGGCTTCAATTCCTTGTGAGGTAGTTTTTCAAACTGTTAGTAGTACAACCTCCCTCTACTTTCATCAAGATTTCGTTACCGTAACCTTACCAGTCTTCGTTGTTACCACGAATTGTACTTGGGTTCCATACATTATAACGCAAGACCCTAACATTACAGTTGCTTACAGAACCGTTACCATAGTATGATCACAGCGAAGCCTTGTGTACATGAGTAATGTGACATTAATTATAATTCCGGCCTACATACTTGGAAACCGCAAGAGGTATGCTGCATTACGGAATGTCTCGTTTAGTCTGGCTTATGGTGATATAACGTTACATCAATCATAGGCCAATGTGGTGTCGTTATTAATTATATCATCATCAGCTCATTAAACGTCCCCACCGAGGGGCACGAGCCTGCCCGTATAGGATGATAGGCCTTAGTCATCCACGCGGGCCCAGTGCGGATTGGACGACTTCACACACAACCTTTGAATCTCTTCGCAGGCGTGCATGAAGGTTTCCTCACGATGTTTTCCATCACCGTAAGAGCGTCGGATAACGTACATATAATTTCGAAAATTCGAAAACAGATTGGTACGTGGCGGGCTTTAAAGCTATCATATTAATTATATCACCAGGCTTAAACTCAACTTTGAGTAGCATCAATCGCTACAGGTATCAAACTACGAATGATCATTTTTAAGGCCCTTGTTATATTTCTATAGTAAGTAATTATAAAGGTAAATATGTCTGCTACTACACCAAGGATTCCGGATCCGATCCCCGGAAATAGCATTTGTGTGCATGAACATGTCTGTTTGTATTGGTCTGGGTGTTTTTACATATGTTATATAGGTATTTACAAAAATCTATATTAATGTATGTTTATCTGTTGTACCATAATACAAGCTGTGCTTAACTTGGGGCTAGATGACCGTTAATGTGTCTGAATGTGTTCGGATTATTATAGTTAAATTAATATGCTGACTGACATAAAAACGCCTATCGAAGTGATTTCAAATGCTATAGCGGTTCAACGAGCAAATCTCTTTCCTGACAGTAAATTTCACAATCAAAAAAATACAATCCGTCCATTTATTAATTAAAATTTTATAAACCAGTCTTAACTGCCTTAACCTAACACAAACTTTATCTACCTCTATCTTATAACATTCATAATGGTTACCAAAATTTTGATTTTTGGGATAATCTTGGCAAGCATTAAAGACGATATTATCTATTTCAAAACTTGGTCATAATAGAGTTCTTAATAATCATTTATCTACACTTCGAACAATATTTTACTGCTGAAGTATTATATTAAAATCATCACATAAGTGCATCAAACTTTCAAATCTAATCAAGTAGTATTACTCATACATCAGTCATCTTTCCTTTCATAATGGCAGTTGTTGTTTAGGATTAGACGTTAAATCGTAAACAACGAATGCCATAATGATTTACGTCGATTAGGGATTTCTAACATTTCTAGGCTTCTTTCGTTATTTGGAAAAATGCAGCACGACCAAATTAAGTAGGCTTCAAACCCAAAAATTGGATGCAGGCCCACCTTCACATCAATTTCTCTAATTTCCTAACAATGATAAAGTTACGTTAATTAAATCTATAATACAAGGTCAACATTTATTTATACAAAATAACCGGTTAAAAGCAAGACCAATGAACTTATAGATTAAGTACCACTTACGCAATAACCATGCAACAATTTGCATAATTCACATCAAAATGGCGTCATCCATCACGTCTCACAATCTCATAATGATGATCGATTGAATCGGTCAGCCGCGGGCCCTTGAAATTTTTTACTCTTAAAGGCAGGTTAAACATGTTCAATTTATACACTCTTTGACATGTTCACCAATCATCCGCTGGGAAATTTAATAGTCAAAATTGCTTATACTTATTTATATTTTTAAATTTAATATACTTATAAAAAATTTAAGAGAAATCTGAATTTCATCTTAACAATATACGAGTACCGTTATTTCAAATACTAAATAAATTTCAACGTTCTTAAAATATTCAAAGAAATAAAAGTTATCTATCACGGTCATAAAAATTTACAAATAAAAATAACAATTTTACTTCTCAAAGTCAAACAATTTCATCATAATTTTTCCTCTGAGACATACTTTTCTTAGAATGAAAAATAAACACCTTAAAAGTATTTATAATGATAAAAACACAGATTCACAACGTCTCTGCGTAAGGTCAAGGAATCCAGGCTATTGGTCATCAATAGATTAATGAAAAGGGCACATGCAAAGTGTGCAGCCATCAAGGAGAAAGTTTTCCATCACTGAATCCCAATTATGTAAACGACAGTCCCTGTATTAACGCACTTATATCTTACTAGCTGTTCCCCGCGGTGTTACCTTCGATATTAGATGATCTCCCGCAGTAAGACATAACCTAAAATAGCTTCGTTTAGCCACATTATTACGTGCAGCTCATTACTTTTCTTTTCAAAATAAAAAGGTTTTTTCGTTAGTAAAAGTAGCCTTAATTATTCTTTTTCACATAAAGTGCCATTCAAAAAAAGACCCGTTGATTTTTGGCGTGTTCATGCAGATAATAATTGTTATTAACATATTACAAATTTTGCTTGGTCCTTCAAATGACTGAAAAACAAAACGTTTGTTACTTTATCTAATATTGTTTCTTTACTAATACAGGGCAATTATCGCAACATCTTCAAACAGTTTTACGATAATGGTATGAAGGCGTTTTTGTACCAGAAAAGGCGATGTAATATTATTGTAATACTATTTTAAGAGATGCCGGTGAGTCCCCTGGTAACTAACTATCATCATCATCATCATCATCAGCTCATTAAACGTCCCCACTGAGGGGCACGAGCCTACCCGTATAGGGTGATTAGGCCTTAGTCGTCCACGCGGGCCCAGTGCGGATTGGACGACTTCACACACAACCTTCGAATCTCTTCGCAGGCGTGCATGAAAGTTTCCTCACGATGTTTTCCTTCACCTTAAGAGCGTCGGATAACGTACATATATTTTTCGAAAATTCGAAAATACATTGGTACGTGTCGGGATTTGAACCTCAGCCCTCCCGGTAGGAAGGCGACAGTCCACACCACTGAGCCACCGACGCTCAACTATATATAACTAACTATAGACGTGCTAATAATAACATAACAAGTTTCGATGTACATACATGTAAGAGAATGTAACTTGCTAGAATAAAAGACTTGCACTTTCCCTTGCCCAATGGTGTTCAGTACCGTATACCCAAACTATTAACACAGCTCAGCTGAACAGAATCTATTTTCTCCTTTTCACTTTAATGTACAAAACAATTGGCCGGTGAAGGAACATCTTAATGGCGCGGAAAAACCTTAGCGGACCCGTGGTAAGTGCGCTTTCATTAGTAATTAATCGTTTATGGCCAGTAAACCGGCTACTTCGCACGTTGTTACCAAACGTGGAGGACGTATGAAACGTACTTTTTACAAGTGCAAAAGCTCTTGTGATTTGAAATGAGCTTTTAGTGAAAGGGTTAGAGTTTATTTTGCCTTTGAATGTAAAAAAAAAAAATAACCTACGTTGAAAAACTATTATCTTTATTATGTTACTCTGTAATTATGGTAGACATATTAAAAGATAGATTTATTAAATATAATCCATGCTACATACTTTAATTTATAAGCTAAGATTTTACTAGGATTCTTTAAAAATATTGTGTTGCGTATTTTTATTCATCAATTAATTCATATTTATGGCGAGTTTTACTCTTAACTGTATTGTAAGACGTTTTAAAAACTCGGACACAGGTATCCGGGTGCGACAGATAGACAATAATCAATATATATATATATATATATTTTATGTATTAATATTAACAATACTGGCTGTAGTTAAGTTATAACAAAAAGAAGATAACCATCAAAAATAATAAATGTTTCTAACAATTATTAAGTCATGAAACTCATAAATAAATGGTATGTCCTTGTGACATTATAATATGTGTGTATGCAATATTATGAAGTATTATTGTATGTTAGTTCCTGACCCATACTACTTTATAAGCTTAATACGTTTCATTTTTTATCGTTTCACTTTCATATGAAACAAAAAAGAAAACGGTTTTATACAATATGCAAATATGATTTTCGGTTGTCTGCAATTAAGGCGGTTTGGGGGATATCGCCATCCCTTTATACAGTGTTAATATAATGATACGTCGGCGTTTTTTGTTTTAGGAGATGGTTACCTCAGACGGTTTATTTAAGAAACGGCCCCAACGAGATTTCTACACGGGATTTATCAAAGGTAGTTTTCTAGTAGGCAAACGATTTTCCATTCCACCATGTTCGTCTAAATTCGTTTAGTATTAAAATTATTTAAAGACAACCTTTGCATGTAAATTTTCATTTTGTTGGAATATCCGTATCATAAAGCCCAGTGAAATGAGATAATGGAAAATTTTACGACCCAGTTTCAAACAGACCGTTCGACCAATTTTGTTTCTCGAATATTCTCCTGTAATTATGGTAATGAGTATGTATATTAACGTTAACAATGTGGAAACCGGGAAAATTGACCGGCTGTAAATTGCTTCATATTTGAATATTGGTTGATTCTAGTATTTTATAAAACACGCCTATTTTACAGACTCGCTGTCGAGTCGTTCAGGTAGGTACCACTGCAGTGCCATTTTCACCATACAACTATTAAGTATCTCCCGATAACTATGAAGATCATCATCATTAGCTCCCACCGAGGGGCACGAGCTTACCCGTAAGGGTTTTTAGGCCTAAGTCGTCTACGCGGGCCCAGTGCGGATTGGCCGACTTCACGCACAACCTTTGAATCTCTTCGCAGATGTGCGCAGGTTTCCTCACGATGTTTGCCTTTACCGTAAGAGCGTCGGATAACGCACATATAACTTCGAAAATTCGAAAACATATGGTACGGGGCGGGATTTAAACCTCAGCCCTTCCGGTAGGAGAGCAACAGTCCACATCATTGAGCCACCGACGCTCCATCATTCATGGTAAAAGGTTTCAGAGCAGTACCGCCTGCATCTTTATCGTTGATAGCAAGATGTATCGTGGGCCAGTGAGGATGACTTTAGTCTCACAGGGTATAGGGTTAGATGGGTTAACTCCTATCACTATTTATAAAGACTTATATACTACCTGTCCGATAATTGTGTAATACGTAATTATCCGTAAAATTTTGAAAATAGAAGTTACTCTCATTTTCCGTTTAACGCAATGACGCCAAACAATCGAATATTTTTACATCAACGATTCTGGAATGCTTAAACACAGTCTTTGAGGTTCCTAACCCAACTTTACGGCTTCAACCCCCATGTCTACTGACTGCCGTATTGATGCACACGTTCATAAACACTCAACGTTTTTCTTTAGGATATTAAAAAAGTGAAAGAAATTTTACTTATACATGCCACAGGAGCAGATGAGGTCTATAAACTAGGTATTTACTCCAGTAAATACCAAGTTCTGGCAAGCGTAATGTTTAAAATATTTCCTATAAATATTACGAATCGGCAAACGAATTGCGACACCAATTGATAAATGAGAGACAGAAAGTATATAAAGCATGTATTTCGATAGAGATTGCAGCAAAATTATTTTGTTGCGTTAAATTATGTAAATTGACTTCAGTTAATTAGTTAAGATCCATTTACGGAGGCACCGGCTGAGTACCAATTAGCGTACAAGATTAATGTTTAATGATTGCAGCAAAATATATTTGACATTATGGATTAATTCTGGGTCTGCCAGAATTATACCAGATAACATATCGAATATTTTTACATCAACGATTCTGGAATGCTTAAAGACAGTCTTTGAGGTTCCTAACCCAACTTTACAGCTACAACCCCCATGTCTACTGACTGCCGTATTGATATATAATCACTTAAAAGGAAGACCTTTTTTTGAACTACACAAGAGCTTAAGGCCGTCCCCGAATGGGACTCGAACCTTGGTATGGGCTTGATAGCCTAACATATGTTTGGCTACCAAATAATAACATACGGCCAAAAGATTTATAAATACACTGTGTACATTACATACTTCGTGCTGGTATATAAGTGCGGTAACCACAGATTTCCCAATACAGGAGATGGGGCAAGCCGCGTTTAAAGTGCGACAACTGTAAGCTCAACGAGCATACACTGGCTACCAATTTACGCTCTGTGAGACGAGTTTTTTTTTTCAAAATGCCATCCTGTGCAATTGTAACATGCCATCATCGCAATGAATCAGTAAATTACCAAGAAATATAATAACTTTTCACAGGTAAGAACCGAAAAGAAATTGCGACACTGGGACTGCCTATAAACTAGGCGGCTTGTCCAGTCTAATGAATGTTCTGATGTCTGTGGCGGTAACTTTAATACCAGCATTATGCTTTGCAATTAATGATTTCCAATAAACGATTCCACAGTTATCGGAAACCCATTAAGGGCTTAATCAAAGCCCTCGATAAGCCCTCTGGCGCATAATGTTAGTTTACTCTGAATAGTTGGCGTAACAATAAATTATACTAATAATGTAATTTCTAAATATTAAATAAGATTTTTAATTTGTAACTTCTTATGTTACGCAAATATACTTGGTCCTTTTATAGACACTTCAATCAGCCATTATGTTTGGAAGGCTAAGCAGGTACTCTTACTTCGATATTACTTTGTCGCTAAAATAACTAACTAAACCTCAAAGACAATTTGAACTCAAGTTTGATATAAAAAGTCCGGAGGAATTGATGAAGTAATCTCCAATCTCGAACCTCAAGGGACTGATTACTCGGGATTATTGATCGATACTGGATAAGCCGGGGTATTGTAATCCGTGGGACCCTTATTGAAATGAGAACTCAATCGATATATTTGAATATGGTATAATTAATTTATGGTAATCAAAATCATATAGTATCAGTAGTATTGACGATCCATTTGGTGTTGCGGTTTAAAGGTCGGCTGCTACACCAAGGGTTCCGGGTTCGATCCGAACGAAACATTTGTGTGCATGATTTCTGACGTCTGTTTGTAATGGTCTGGGTGTTTTATATGTATATTATGTATGTATTCCCAAAAAGTGTATATAAGTATGTTTATCTGTTGTTTAGTACCCATAATACAGGCTTCACGCTTAACTTGGGGCTAGATGGCGCTGTGTGAATGTCAGTGGATATTTATTTATTTATTTTAATTATGCTTAGTACGGACGAGTTCAATATTGGCCTATGCTTTTCCATTTACGCAACTGCAATGGTAAGAAAAAAATGCAGGCTGGTTTTTTAAGCCTATGTGATGTAATGGTTACGAAGACTTTTTTATATTATAAGTGTTACTTAAGGACGCTCAGGACGCTACCCTGATGGTAGGTAATACGTCTAACAATGACATAGCCGCATTGAAGGAGACCAACAACTGAAGGATTTTATTAACCTCTATCAATGCCGTACTGCGCCCGTCACCCGAGACAGCAGATGTTAGGTCTCTTCCGGTAATTTTTCTAGCTACAGTGCCCTGATCCCGTAAGTCAAAAGTGCACTGCAGTGGTACCTACCTTAATTATTAGAATTAAAAAAAGCCTGCGTGATTCCCAAAATGAAATAATTAAAAATCTGTGAAATGCATCAAAAGTCAAAATCCATTTATTCATTTCAGGCTTACAAAAAGCACTTAGGACAAGGTTCTAGTAATCCTAAATTTTTAGTAAAGATAATAATTCAATGATGAAAATAACATTTTATTAGTACCGTGGTCGTATTGGAAAGAACAACACACTTAGGTAATATAAATAAACCAAGCAAATTATCTCGTTCCTTTTACATCCGGGGACTTTGTTTAGTAGAAAACACCTCAAATGTTTGTTGATATTTATCAAACACTCTCTAATTATCATATAGTCGGTTCAAAAGCGGGTTTTCCATAAGCAAACGAAACCCGGGAGCCGAAAGTGACATTTGACACGCTTTCCGACTTCCACCGTTTGTATTCCGTGACTTGTAGCAACGGCTATTGGAATATACCCTTGCCTGTTCTAGCGCCTGTTTCTTTTTTGACATATTTGCACGGGACGGACACTGCACTCATCTGGTGGTAAGTAATACGCCTGTCCAAACCAGATGCAGGGTTGAACAAAATTAATAAATAACAGTAGTCAACACTGCCCTGGGCCTGTCACCTGAGAAGACAAATATTGGTCTCTGAAACTCTGTAATTTAACATACTACAGTTCTCTTATACCGAAGTACAAAACACACCAATTTCACGGGCTCTTAATACGTTCTTCCGACTAAGTTGCCAATGAGTTGTTTGACAGTCAAATTTTCTACTTCGCATTACATTCGAACAAGAATTTGGTATTACAAGGCTTTTTTCGCATTAGTAGCTCCATTAATATCGCTATACATTATGCAATAAACGAAAATTAAAATTCATTCGTACTTTGTCGATCCATTGACGACCCACCTGGTGTAAGTGGTTGAGATGTCGGCGCTTACACCAAGGGTTCCTAGTTCGATCCCCGGGCAGTACAAACATTTATGTGCATGAACTTGTCTGTTTGTAATAGTGTGGGTGATGTTTATGTATGACATGTATGTATTTACAAAGATAATGTATATAAATATGTTTATCCGTAGTACCCATAATACAGGCTTAATGCTTAACTTGGGCTAGATGACACTGTGTGAATTGCAGTGGATTTATTTCTGTTCATTTGCCTTTATTAGATTTATACTTGAGTGAAAATATAATAGTATTAAGATTATTTAGTGTTATTAATTTTATATGTTAATTTGCCATTAGTTACTCTTGTTTCGTGGGTATTTAAAATAAACAAAAAATATGTTATTAATAATTTATAGAAAAGATGGCGGCTTCTGTCAAATTTGTATGTAATTTTTAGTCACTAGATGGCACTATCCTCCGTTACATCGCGGTAGTAATAGGTGCCACAAAAAGGCATAAGTAGAAGCGCCAATTTCAAATATTTGTTGTTGTCAATTTGACAAGGTTTAATATATATTCTACAACCCATACATTTCCTGGTTTTACTACAACTCTTAAAAACTTAAACAAATAGTGATAGACAACAGGCATTTGTGCAAAGTCCATTCGAGAGTGCATTAATGTCCCGCTTGCAGGGCGTAATTGTAGGATTTCCGCGATGCGTAAACATTTTCACTAGTGGAAAGCCAAGGGAAATGGCCGTCTTAAGAAAATAACTGGACATAACTTGAAATAGGCGAGATATAATTATGAAGCGGTATGTTTGTGATCTCCTTAAAACAGTGCTAAATTTTCTAATAAAGAAAATTAATAATGCTTATTGAAATTCATAATGGTTATTCTGAGCTGTTTGTAGTTGAGATCTTAGATTAAGCTTAGAGAAAAGAAGAAGATTAAAGATTAAGTATACGTATATTATACATATATACATTATACGTATAGTATATCATACTTGTATAACAATGTAATACCGCCTATTAAGTATGCGCATTACTTGAATAATTATGTAATAACTACGACTATGTACATAGTCGTACAAGGATAAGTAAGGATTCGATAATCTTACAAACTAATCTTTTGATACTTTAAAAAACCTCGACTGTCCCTACTGTGATATTTTTGTCAAATATCAGACTACTTCGACTACTACAATCAATTATGCGTCATGCTTGACCGTGCCTTTTCCAAACTCAGAAACATCAAAAATAAATCAATCAAGCAACACCTTTCTTTCAAACTTGTTGTAGTGTTAAGCTTTATTTTACAAAGCCAACGAAATATTGAAAGTTTTTTACCAGCACATAAATATAGTGCGCATTCGCAGCAAATGGAGCGTGACTATCAAATGTCTTGCTCACAAAGCATTAATTAGAAAAACAAACGCACACAATACAAGTAGATCAAGCTATTGAATAAAAACCCAAATCAATAGGTTTGAATCTGAGCGCGGTGTCTAGTCAGGTAACTGTAAATTGCGATTTACCGATGACGATATATCATCACAAATAGTACCACTAAAACTTGATTATTGGTTCGACGCAATAGAATGGAAAGATAAAATTTAGTAGAGTACAAAAAATATTTCACTTTCGCATCTTTTAAAAAGTATATTATGTTCCCAATTTATTAAGCGTAACTTCAGTAAAGTCTACGTATAATGTGTTATAAGATTAACCCAATGGAAACCCATGGATTACTGGCATACCTCAGTAATCCATGTAATTATAATAATATATATATATTATAAATAGGTGGACTGCAATAGGTTGACTAGGCAGAGTGTAGGTGCATAAATGTCATCTATCTCTTTGGTAGTAGCAGTTTTGCTTCAGCTTTTTCTTCTTCTTATTGAGTCGATATGAATTCATAAGCTAAATATGATAATGCGACCAATATTGGGTCACTTTATTCGCCTTTTCATTTACCATCCAGAGGACCCTGTTACCGCACGTAGATGAGCAGATCGGGCAACATATTGTGTGTTCCATTATCTGGGAGGCACCACAGTCACGTAGACTTCTTCTGGAATATCTAATATCCCCATCTTTGCCGATTTTCACGCTACAGGCCAACACCTGCCTGTCTATTCAGACTTTTCCAGACATTTAAGCAGCTCTTCCGCCAAAAATGGCAATTACTTAAGTAATAGCCATTTTTGAATTTGATTGACGTGTGCATTGTAATGGCATATTTGCCTTAGAAATTCCTTAGTCCTATTTCTATGCAGATTTGCATACGGCCGTTCAGCCATCTAGGGGGCTAGTAAAATTACCAGACATAAGAGACCTAACATATGTCGTCTCGGTGACGGGCGCAGAACAGTGTTGACGGAAAATAATGACTACCTACTTTCATTTATTCCTTCAATACTGCTTCTATCATGGTCAGGCGTATCACCACAAGGTGAGAGTCCTGTTTACTTATTCCATAAAAAAATCTAGGAGGCTCATGGACAAAAACATTTGAAAGTAAGATAAAACTTTTTTTGACCGTACACGACATTTATCAGGTTATGAATAGCAGTACTCTCTTACTAAACCTAACTTGTTTTATGCATCTTGTGCTATCCTCATCTCACGTGCCCTGATTGGAAATTATAGCCAAACCGTTCACAAAAGTGGAGTACGGCCATAACACCTGTTATGGGCTATTAAATGTAAATAATGGTGGGATGTAAAACGCTCAGCCTTTTAACTTGCGAGGTCTAAGCCCACCTCAGCTTTATTCAGTAAAATAAACCCCAGGGTATATTTTGTTCTAGCAATATATTATCTAATGAAAAAATATAAAACAATATTTTTTGGATTTTATGAATACGCCCACCAATTTTATATACATCTTCTCGATAGCTTTTTCCAATTATCCAAACAATATATTTTTTATGCCATAAACAGGGCGGTCAGCTCACTTAGTGGTTAGTGATACGCCTGACCATGACAGACGCAGTGTTAATAATAAACTAATTTTATCACACCTTAAAACATATATTTTAGCATTTTTACGCAGAAATAATCTGGAATACAATACATGAATTCCAAAATCCACCAGCAACGTCCACAATAACTCATTTGTCGTGACATATTGGCTACGTGAAATACAGCCTAAATCCGAGCCTACAAAAGATCCAATTAGTTTCAAAGCCAACAGGTCATCGTGGGTTATTTGTTGCGAATATCCGAAAGCTATTATCTCTTATAGGATTCGGATTATTGTACGGCACAACTGACAAAGCATCCCGAACATGATTAATTTGCCTGTTCCTGGCAATACAAAGA
Source organism: Leucinodes orbonalis (assembly GCA_019425675.1). Taxonomy (NCBI): domain Eukaryota; kingdom Metazoa; phylum Arthropoda; class Insecta; order Lepidoptera; family Crambidae; genus Leucinodes; species Leucinodes orbonalis. The sequence continues at coordinate 115,542 of PQWD01000651.1, forward strand.
AGGAGGATTACAAAAGTAATGAGTTTTTGTTTGAATACACAGTTGTCACTAGAACAGATGGTTTGGGCTTTTAATTTAGTTTACTTTGGAGGACTGTAATATTTGCTTTAGAATTGTATGGATTAACTGCAACGAATTCTCTATAATTATGGCGAGTGCACGGTTTCTACTCATGGCATTTTTTTCAAAGGTACAGGGCGGTCAAGACGCTCACCTGATGGTAAGTGATACGCCTGACCATGACGGACGGACAAATTGTATACAGTCTATGAAGCATAACTTGCTTTTTATTTGTTTCATCATCAACATCAGCCTTTAAACATTTCACTCAACATAGGCCTTTCCGCACTGCAAACCTTGGGGAAGATGTGTCAAGTGTCAGGTATTTTATTTTAATGTGCAATTAGAAAAAATAGAGATCATTTTGAAAAGAAACCATTACATGTACAGCGCGCATGTATTTAGTTTGGCTAAGGTTCAATTAAAAATGGTAGTTACATGGACGTATAAAAATACGGTAGAAGTCTTAGTAACATAAAAGTGTGTCTAAATCCCGCCAGTTTTTGTATGGAAAACCATAAAATATTAAGCGCGAATTCTGTCAACATATCCATAAATAATGTTTGGAAAAAATCTCAAAAGAGCATGGCTTGCGTTGTGATATGGTGCAAAAACCGCAGTGAACACAAGGAAAATAATCCAAAATTATCATCATCAGCTCATTAAACGTCCCCACCGAGGGGCACGAGCCTACCCGTATAGGGTGCTTAGGCCTTAGTCGTCCACGCGGGCCCAGTGCGGATTGGACGACTTCACACAAAACCTTTGAATCTCTTCGCAGGCTGCATGAAGGTTTCCTCGCAATGTTTTCCTTCACCGTAAGAGCATCGGATAACATACTATATGTACGTTATTCAATGCTCTTACGGTATTTCGGAAATTCGAAAACACATTGGTACGTGGCGGGATTTGAACCTCAGCCCTCCCGGTAGGAGCGCGACAGTCCACACCTTTGAGCCACCGACGCTCTCATCATAGATAAATACACAATGCGATTACATATTGTTCGTTTGAAACACTAAAATCAGTTAAATCGGTATACAAAAAAAAAAGATATTTGTCAAAATTACATCATAGACTGTCATTTCGAGGACATATTTCATGTATTAATGATAGCTTAGTCCGTCCATATATTTTTATACTTCATGGGTAAAAGTATGTACAAAAGTAAGCGTGTCTTCAACATAAATTGATTGCAAATACATAATACCTAGTAACGGCGCCGCCAGTTCACACAGTTATAAATGATTTAATCATTGCCAGCTCGTAAAGCACGGCTTACATCTGACCCCGTAATAAACATAAGAGCGTGCCGTTCGAGTGTGATGGAAAGCGAAATGGTTTCACTTTCATCCATCGCCTTTTGGGCATTTCGGCCCTTAGGGGCTCTATGATTGCTACTTTAGAAGCTTTGAATTTTTGATTGCTGCTTATAAGGCTTTGTGAGTAGCCATATAGGTAACTTGTATTACGGAAACTGAAAGAGATGAAGATTGTTTAAAATAAATAAAGTTTAAAAAATACTTAATTCCTTTTGACGGAATGACTAAGAAATAAAATCAAAGATGTGCTATAAACACGTCCAAAAATGTTGCCTTCCTCGCAGACTCAATATTAAAAATTTAAAAAATATTTTCATGGTTTTTATTAAATAGTGTGGAAATTATTACTTAGAGACTTCGTCAGAAATGGACATTTTGGGCTGTAAAGATGATAATGGTGTGATGATGATCCACGAATAATAGTAACCAAATCCTTAATAATAAGCATATTTTATTTCAACTATTTTTTTTTTCATTCTTACTATTTTAAATACCAATATCTTTCAGATGACCTTAGCGAGAGCAAAAATTATCAAAAAGCAAATGCCAACAAAAAGAAAGGGCAAAAAAATAAAGGAACTTAATAAATAATTAATTGATTGAATTCTTCAAATGAATAATGGATATTTCATTGTTAATTTATTATTTATATATTTATAGTATTCAGACAGTACAATGTCTATTGAACATGTTAAAATGCGTATGTATGGTGAAAAGCGAGATGGATTTCACTTTCATACAAATTACCACCTACTGTGCCTTAACGCCTTATTCGAGCGGCCCTTTGGGAGTAGTGACACCAAAAGTTTTGAAATACAGATCCAATTCAAAATACAATATTTATATTAATCTTAAACGCTAAAAACTTCACTCTCTTCAACTTATCGCCATCCACTGATGGACATAGGTCTCCACTATTTTGCACCAGATATTCCAGTCCACCGCTTTTCTCGTCCAGCCTCCACCAGTGACCTTTCGCTAGTCATCGGTCCATCGGGCCGAGGGCTTAAAAACTTAATAGCTATTAAAGTAAATAAATGCACATTTTACGAACACCTAGTTAGTATATGTCTTGAGTTAAAAAAATCTATCGTTTCATCATAATCAATGTACGGGATGATTTCACGCTTCGTACATTAAGCCATAAGTTCTGGTTGTCAATGTGGCGGTCTTATACTGTGATTGATCTGATTATTCGCTGGTTAAATATTCCTTATTGATAATGGTCTTACATAGATCTGACTTCACTTATAATACGGTGCGAATCCCACGGAGTGCATATTTTACACATTTTTTAGAGTGTATGAAAAGAAAGACAATTCCGAACTTCAAAGAACACATTCAGCCGTAGGTTCAAGACAATAATCCGGTTGTAACATCAAACTCTGATACTAAGGTTAGGTTTAGTATCTATTATTTTGAGTACTGATTCAATTACAAGAAGTATGTAATATTGTGATTTGAGAAAATTATTTTTTTTTCAATTTCTAATACAATAAGAGCGGTTATTTCTTGATAATGATAATATCTGTACATATAAAATGGAAAAAGTCGTGATAATCAATAGAATATAGTACAAATGCCGACCTAGCCCTGTGACCCAAACAAAAATAATGTCAAACGTTCAACTACAAATCGATCACGATGATCGTCTCTTTATCTCTATAGTATTTTTACTGTCGTGATTGTTGAATCGTGATTGGTTATGTGGGACGACGAATGAGGAAAATATTTTGAAATTCGCCCAAATTCCATATAGCACTTGTAATCTGTTACTGTCATTCCGATATAAAACTAAACATTACTAATACATAAAAGTACAAACCTGGAACAAATTTTATCCATGCACACAATTTATACCGTAATTAAGTATACCGTATTGGTCAAAAAACATCAATGGTATTATCATAATTAAAGGATCTTATAAGTTAATATATTTCGAAAAACTTATTGCTGTCATATTTTTATATTGTTTAATAGTCGGTCATACAAAACTTGGACGACTATTAATGAATATTGTATGTAAACATGTACGTATAGTTGCACCAGGTCAATAAAATGATAGATGAGTGAGATGCTTCAAAACATTCTGTAACGGTATTTTTCCATTAAAAGCAATACTTATAAAAAGCTTATCTTAGGTGATTATAATTTTAAAATTTTGCAATAGCCGCACATTGCTCCGCTAAGAATTAATTATTATTAAGGCTTAATTATTTTTATATTTATCGTTGTTATACCAACATGAAAATACGAACGCAGAGCTATTTGAAAAATGGCATAACATTTATAGGTAATATTAATATAGCCTTGCAAAACAATTGACACTCAGAATAAGAATACACTTATCACCGTCCTTACTTTTACCAACGCGTCGGTGGCTACCCCAGCTTAGAGATAAAATATTCAGTCGAGAATGTTTTTAAGGCCTTTTCTAGTACACCTAACTCTTCACATGCACTACTGACGAGAACAAGCCTGCATATGGCGGTTATTAGAATATACTAGGTGGTAGACTCGATACTGAGTCGTCTAGATAGGTACCAGCACAGTGCCAGATATCTTCCCGTAAAACAGGAGCGTTTTGTACTTTTGTGTTTCGGTATGAGGGCACTGCAGCTAGTAAACTTACCGGGTATAAGAGACCTAAAATCTGGTGTCTCTAGTGTCTTTCGCAGTGCGGCATTGACGGATAATATTAACTGTCGACAAGTTGTTGGTCTCCTTCAATGCCGCTCTATTATGGTCAGGCATATCACTAACCATCAGATTACCGTCGTATACATCATAAGTCATAACATTTAAAAAATACTTTTACGCTTTATAGATCCAAAATCAAGCTGCACCTGACGTGTGGTCACCCCACTAATAAGCATGTGAGTGAACTCTCAAGTTGTTTAACTACTCTTTATGTCACTTTCGATTATACCCGTCGAGTAGTGGGCGCTGATTTCGAACATTCAAAATGAAATTAACGATAATTGGAAAAGTTATAACCTGTTGTTTTAACCAACGGTTTATGATATCACATATTCGATCTTATGTATTTATAAATACTTAAAGATACTCTGAGATTCTATACTGAATGACGTGCCTGTCAAAGTTGTTTGTGATATATATGGTAAATTTAAACACATACAAACAGATATCATCACAATATAATGTTGCTACTAACTATTACACAAAAATTGGATTAAAACCAGCTGTTTAAAAACTTTTACTTAATGATGAATGTATTTGAAAAATGTATTCTATACTAAGCAAATAACTCAAAAATCTAATCGAAATTGTCTTTACTCAATTTAGGTTCATATAGAACACTTTATGAATGCCAAATGAAACAGTCAGTAGGTCAGTGCAGTCCAACTGTAGTTATCTACTGAGGAGAATCCAGCTAGAAGCTCAGTAGATACTCTTATAAAAAAAGAGTTTTATACAGCATTATAATATTTTTAACCAACATAATTTATATAAAACACATCGCACAAAAATATAATATTGTATTTATTAAGATATTGGTCACGAAAAAAAACGTTATGTTAAAAATACTAATAAAATAGTATAATATGAATGTCATAAATTCAAAGTCAGAACCACAAGAATATTACCCAATAAAATCTCTGACCTTACCTCGAATAAATTTTATCACCGAATAATGTAAATTACCCCTATTTTCGGGAGCGGCATATTTCCCAAAAAACTACTTTTTTATCATTCAAACGGGATTTACAGGAACCCTCATAAATTAGGTCCAGTATCCCCGACCCAAGATAAATAACACTAGTTGGATAGATTACTCAGGTTTCTGCGTTTGCTTAGGATACTTAGTCCAGGGATATTTGGGAGAAGGGATGACACTAGTTAATGAGGTAAATATTTCGGTACCCAAAGAGTAAAGTTTATTGGAGAATATATATCACACAATTTCATTCATTTTGCTAACGCAGTTTGCTGCTGATTTTTTCACATTACATTTTTGTTTATTCTCATTTCTGATTTAACTTTATATTGATTGAAAAGTAAAAGGTTTTTTATTTGCATAAAAAACATTAATTTTAATTTATTTAAAAAGATAAATGTTACAAATACCGTAACATTTCATTATAAGAAGCTAACCAGCTGTATATTTTTTATCTTAGCCTTACAAATAAATGCCCCATTATTTATAATAAGTATTTTCAGTCAAGAATCTCTATCTCTGGGTTCCATTAGTAGATCTGAGCGCTTAAGAAATCATTGGAACAGAGAAAAAAATCTTAATATTTGTGGAAATCTTATATGGTTCCCGACTAGGGTTTTTTAAGACAATTTTTTTATGAAGGAGTTGTTTGGTATAAAGTTGAAGTTCTGTTTATTCTAAACGATATAATTACCCATCACCATCATCACAAAATGTGCTAGTGTATACCGAATGTCGGGAGAAACACAGCGTAAAAGCTCAATATAAAAAAAAACAAATAATTATTATTTGTTCATTTAAATTTTTTCAAAGTTGCATTATCTTAATTGTCTTGGCTCTTAAGACTTGGTTGCACTGTAAGTTCTAAACTTATGGCAGCAGATACAATATGTGTTTTTTTTATTAGCCTCTGAACGTATTAATAAAGAAGCGGCTAAATTATTGTTATTCACTGCTCATAGACATCAACGATACGTGAGCTTGCCTTTAAACACATATGTTTTTATCCCTACTTGCGTTACCTGCACGTACTGGGTCTTTTTAAACATACCCTAAGTTACCCCCTAGCCATTATTAGCCGTTAAACTGCGACTCATCTGCGTTCGCAACTTGTCCAGTAAAGCTGTGGCCATCTACGGCCAAAAGCGACAAGTCCATCCGAAAAAAGCCCACAGCCGCTTTACGCTGCTATCTGAGCAAAAGTTTCAAGATCCTTATTTAATTGTATTTACGCTGCGTTTCTCTTAAAGCGCTGCAGCGCTGGCTTATGTGCACAAGTGATGCTTACTGTAAATTAGCTCACCGTTGCCCGCCCGAGGCGCGGCGCGGGCGGGACTCGCCAGCGCTAGGAGCGCGAGCGCCCACCACCATGACATCACAACCACACCTGCGGACAAAGAAGTGGTATTTATTATTTATATTCTATTCATTATCAGTCATTCTTTCATATTCTAAATAGGAATATTGACTGACAGATCAATGAGGATTTTAAAATTAAAAAATCCGGCGTATGACGATCGCAGGGCGTTGCAGGTAGCCGCATGTAGACGCATAAAATATTTAATCTTTAAGTAAGCGGAACTTGTGGTAAGTGATCTACCTGAACATGACAGATGCAGTGATGGAAATGAATAATAGTAGGAAGTCATTATTTTCTGTCAACACTGACCTTAGCACGTCGACCGAAACGACAGATGTTAGAACTCATACCGGTTTTTGTAAATATTAAGTTTCAAAAAAGTAAAGTTAAATCGTGCATCCACTTATAGCAAATTATGGTAAAGAGGTTTACCATAGAAGTAACAGTGTGTTTTCACCAAATCAAATGAGGCGTGAACACTCATGCGCCAACAAACGGGCCGGGGAAATAGATAAACAGTTGTTTATGTATTGCTTAGGCAAGCGATTTGGCTACAATATATTTATTGTACGCTATGCGTCTGCAGGTACCATTCAGGTGTTTAGGTGAACTTTTATCGGATACAGGTTTACTTTTGAAGTTCATAATGTTGAGTAGTTCGAATGAATACCTGATTTTTAAACCAATGTAATATGTATACTCTTTTCCTAGTTTTCTTTTAATATTTGTACTATCGGTGGAGCGTCGGTGGCTCAGAGGTGTTGACTGTCGCCTTCCTACCGGGAGGCTGAGGTTCAAATCCCGACACGTACCAATGTATTTTCGGATTTTCGAAAATATATGTACGTTATCCGACGCTCTTACGGTGAAGGAAAACATCGTAAAAAACGCCTGCGAAGAGATTCGAAGGTTATGTGTGAAGTAGTCCAATCCGCACTGGGCCCGCGTGGACGACTAAGGCCTAATCACCCTATACGGGTAGGCTCGTGCCCCTCGGTGGGGACGTATAATGAGCTGATGATGATGATGATGATTTGTACTGTCTTTTGAATTTGTGTATTAAATACATGTGTTTTCTTTCTTTCTTCTACATGACTTTATAAAATTGGTGCTATTTTCTGGGTTTAAACTTGAAACCGTAATAACTATCTGAAGCAGCCATTGTGTGTGCTTACCATAAGATCAAATATAATAAGATATTCATGTATTCCTATAAACGAATAATAACAACCGACCAAAAATAAACAACCAAAATATAACACCTTTAAGTCAATAGCTTGGCCCAAAATCTTGATAACCTCCATAGCTTTATGGTTGGCACTATTAAAATCTTTTTGGATCGGCGAACAGACCAATTATTTTGTGTTTAACATTATAATATAGCGATTTTTCTTCATTAGTGTGTAGCGAGTTTAAATTAAATGATTACCTTTATCATCAGCCGGTATTCAGATATATATATTTTTATTGCTATTTTATATGAAGAATTCTTTGATAAATAATGGTTCGCCTTAATTTGGAATTTGAATTTGCAATCGAAAACTTACAATTCAATCTGCGAGTGAAACGCACCTGGCATTAACGCAGACTCGCTATTTCAAAGACTAGGCACAGAGATATGGCTAAACATCGCCATTTGCAGAATTCTAAGTGTGGCTTAAATGGAACTCGTAAATATTCTGGTGTTTAGTGCGTTATCAGAGGCCGTCAACGGAGCTAGTACACTTACGGTAGACGCGGGCGATGTCGCGAGTTATATTTGTAGATACTGGTTATTATTATTACTTAATTATGGGTTTGAGTCCCAAATAATATTTTCTAGTAATACGCAATAATTAAAAGTCTCTTTAACATCGAGACAGTGGCTAATTTATAATAAATATGACTTAAAAATAAGTTACTAATTCATTTTTTGGGTGTGTGACAGTGTAATTAAAAAAAAACCGAAGAGTTCCTTAATATAATACTTATGACAAAAAATAAAGAGTGAAATCTAATAAATCTGCCCAAAAAAAATATTTGTAAAAGTATATATTTAAAAGAAAATCCTATGCGTAAAATCATAACCTGTTTAGTTTTGTTATGACCTTAGGTCCTAAAAAGTAATTCATAAATGTGATATTTAAAAAAAGAGTCCACAACAATTACGCATTATTTTGTGGAAATGTTCTATCGAATAGGAACTAATAAAGCGAGTTTGTAAACCTACCCACCAGTTAACATCGAAGGTATTGTTGATATGAATGATTAAGTGCTTACTGAGCGTAATATAAATTGATTCAAATTAATGTACGCCAACAAACTTGCTCTCGAACTGCCTTAGGGCTGAAACTGATAAGTTTCGCTCAGTGTTGCCACCTTAGTTTTAGGAATGGGGCTGTTGGAGAAGTTAAAAAGGGCTTGATCGGGCCAGATGGAGCTTCAACGATAAAAAAGGTTGTGTACAAAATTCCTGAAATAAACATAGAGCGAATAAAAACGGTCTTCGTAACCGATCAATCAGCGAGAAAGTAGTTGTTGTCATGTTGAAGACTTCACGTTTTGGTTATATTGCAGGTAAAAAAAGCCCTAATCTGGATAAATATTTTAAAAAGGAGTTCACTTTTAGTAGAAAGTACTAGATCTATCCCCAAAAGGGCTGAGATGGCAACACTGGTTTCGCTCAGTTCACGAAGCCTTGCGGAATACCCTACTAAACGTTTAGCGAGATTTATTCGTCGCATATATTTTTGCTGGTCCAGTTATGATAGCTGACTCGTGTCTGAGTACCTACGCGATAAGGTCGACTAACCAGCCTTGGAATATTTATAGGGAAGTGATAATTCATTTTATTGATAACTCGTAAAAGGGGCGTGCGAGTCAGGTCTAGACTTTGGCATAAACACAAACCGTTTGGATGTGACTGCTAATTAACGAGGATTTGTCGGAATGATGTTTTAATAGAGTTATATTTTGTATTACCTACAAAAGGTTTTATGATCCCATACTAATAAGGTTGTAGATAATAAGGTGGATGCAGGAAACGGAGGATCGGGATATCTGGCACCAAATGGGGAGATCTATGTCCAGCAGTGGACTGCGATAGGTTGAAGATAGAGAGAGAACTTTAATGATGTTATTTTCTACATAGATATAATAGTACTGACATAATTAAGTGTAATAAAATAAAAGAGGCGTCTTTTTTTTTCGGGAAAATACATACAAATAGATTTATTGTTAAAAATAATAATGTAAGATCTCCATTTCATATATAACGGTATTATTATAGTATGCCAACCTCAATTTTTAACATTACACCCTGCCAAAGAAACGTTTCGAAAACTTTAATAATATGAACAACGAATTCATCCCATGCAATTCCTATAGTTTTACCAACCACGTTATGCAACAGTAAAGCAATCAGAATCGAGAAAAAACACGACAAGAACAAACTCCAACAGAGCCTTGTTAATATGTTATCGAATCCATCACCATCGAACATAATATTTATTTGGTCGTAAATCTAACGCCGCCGACATAAAGAGCGACGACGAAGTTTTTAAATGGCGTCGCGCAGCGGGAATGGGCTTGGAAAGTAATTTGAAAGTTTTACAGCTACGATACAGATATCGCGGGATTGTTTTATGTTTCACAAACGAGTTGTAACTTTGTTATTCCTCAATAATGTACGTATGAAAGAATGTATTGCCGTGCTATATGGATATTAATGCGCTAACAATGACACATCGCTTAGCCAACTGAAAGCTCGTTAGCTTTGTTCATACTAGGTAAAAGTCTGGCGCACCTGTTTTCAATTGCACTAAGTACGGGCTTGTCTGTTGTTTTAATGCTTACTTAGGCAAAAGTGTTCACTATGAAGGCATAAACTCGTAAATATTTTACGAACATGTCAAGAAGAGCCGGCAAGAAACTCGATAGTCACTCTTTTAAACTTTTTATATCAGGTGGTTACAGAGTTTTGTCATTTACTCTCTCATAACTTACCTAAAGGTACCGCATCTTCCTTAATATGTTTAGCTTAAGCGTATAGCACGTGAATCACGAACCAGGTCACATCTTCAATGCTTTAAGTCTGCAGTGCCTTCGCGAATAAAACTTTTTCCTTTATACACATATAATAAAACAATGACTCATACTAACAGCAATATAATGAACGCTCATGACAACATTCAGTATTAGTCACGCATTATCGTCCCTGACCCCGCTTTCTTAATAAATTAAATCCGAACATCTGTTCAAATATTAACGTTTAGGTTTCCCAACATAAAACATTATATACTGAGGCCGGGATGAAAGGTGAAAGTAAAAA